>CAMOHE010043213.1:0-36569 GCA_946598075.1 Artocarpus hirsutus
TTTAGGCTATTAAATTAATTCAAGGACTAAAATGTCACAATATTAAAAGTTCAAGGACTTTTAGAGTTATTAACCCTTAAATCAATATCAACAAACATTTTATTTTGGGAAAGTCCTTTACCATTAAATAGGAACAATTTTGATAAATACTAAAAGGGTTAGCACCCTCTAACTTTTCCCAAACTATTTAATTAAAATTTTTGGAACTATTTAATTAAATTTTTTATTATTGATTTACCCATTATTAAAATTACTTTTAAAGATACAAGTATCTTTATGAAATGCTCTAATCATCCCCATTAAGCTAGGGCTACAGCTTGTTGCTCTTATACGGGGTGGGCCCTATGTGGAAAATATAATTGAGTAGAGACACATATATTGCTGCTCAATTTTTGAAATTTAAACTTCTAACCATAAACATTTTCATTTACAATAAAATTTAAAATGTGTACCAATCAATAATAAAAATATATAACTATAGGCTTCATTTGGCAAATAGATTCGAATTAGTGATTTGGTTTAAGTTTTGTGATTTGAATTAGGATTTGAGTTAGTAATTTGAATTGCTATTCGAATTGACGTTTATATGTGCATTTAAGTTTTAACTTGAGTATGGAATAAAATTAGAATTTGTGCTTGGAGAGGCAGTGAAAATAGTTTTTGATTTATTGACAAATCTAATAAAATCTGAATGTTAATAATCTTAAAAATATGCAATATGGATCTTAATTTATTTCTCTCTTCACTAGGATCACAATGAAAAAAAACTCATCTCATTTGGATATCAAATGAAGAAGTTATGATTTTTTTTTAAATATAGAAGAAAGAATTTCAGCTTTTATTGTAGTAAATATATACTAGTATCGAAACTTTAGAGGGGGTCAGAACTCTAAAAACATAGATTTTTGATATTCAAAGGATTCAGATTTTAAGAAAAACAAATACACATCTAAAAAATTCTTAATACTCAAATTTAAATTTGAATATATTGAATTCAAACTACATATAAAACAAATAGGCCCATATATTCTTTTAATAAAGGGGTTTCTATGGTAGTGCACCACCTTATGCACTATTGGTGATCATTTTGAGCCGTAAAGTTGAATCTAACAGCTGAGAGAATCAGAGTTGCAAAAGAGCATCATGCACTCGGTTGTATTTGACGAAGTTTTTTAAGTTTAGAATATTAAAAGACTTTTTTAAAAAAATCACAAGAAATATTGGGAAAAAAAAACACCCATGAGAATCGAAGCAAAAAAGTAATAATAATAACGTATAGGAAAAAAAAAATACAAACGCAAAAAAGAATTTGATGAGCATCATCAAGTAGTGTATATTATTTAAAAGCTATTCATATATAGATCTCATATCTGGGGAATTTTTGTCAGATATTACGAAATAAAATTTGGGTTTCAAAGCTCTCCATTTTGGTCCTTTATCTGTTTTCATCCCAGACATGTCTTCCCTAGCTAACCATTGTCGCTCCACTTGCATTTTTCTTCTTGAAACAGTCTTTTTTGAACCATGCTTGAATGTTCTTATTCTACCACTCCGGCGCCAGTGTCCTGTCGTCGGCGTTGTGGAGCTCAGTCGCGAGTTTTAATAGCGGCAGTGGAGATGATTCAGATGAAGGCCTTTGACAACCGGATCGATATGGGTTCCGGACAATCGCCCTTCTAGAAGGCAATGTTCAGCACTGATCTTGCATCCCTCAACGACAGCTATTATGGAGCCTAATATTTCCTAGAATTTGCTTCACAAAATGAGGAATTTTTACAGAGCTTTTTGGATTTGTTTTACTTTTTTTCCTCTCCTAAAGGGCGTTCTTTTTTTGGGTTTTGATAATTGAGATTCCATTAATAAAGCAGCATACGAGGAACTAAAAGGGAAAAAAAAAAAAAAAACTTGGCACAAATTGCAAACCAACTAAGGCAAAACCAGGCAAAAAAATTAAAGGTTGCCAAAGATGAAAAAAGATTTATTTGGTTTTTGTTTATGGCAAAGAAGACAGTACATGGAGGTTTTGTTTTTGCCGAGGACAAAAGTTGATCTTATGTGTTCATTTGTTCGTGGACATGTATGCATTACTGCAGTCCTAGCCGTTCGATTCAATCGTAATGGTCCAAAAAAAGGCACTACCGATAGTGCGTAAAACACGTTCCCTACCGCATATTCCTCCATAAGTAAAATAATATACTTATTTTTTTCCATAGTATCCCATTAAAAAAAAAAAATTGCTCCTGGCTTAGCCACTATAACCGTTAAGTCCAACGTCTCAGTGTAACGATCTTGGTACCCTAAAGGAAAAGGGGAACGAAATGAGAAAAAAGTAAAATCGCCTACATATTTTGCATCGATCCAATTGCTTGTGAGGCTATATCCAAGTTCTGGAACTGGCAACTTGATTCCAATACGTACAATTTCATTTCTTTAGCCTACCTGGTAGAAAATATCAGATGGATCAAGCTATTTAAGAAAGTTGGATAGAAAATCATAACTCGATTATATCGTAGCGATCACAGGTAGTGTGCGAGGGAACTCCTAAGCCCCCGCAGACCAAGTTAATCTTCAAATATAGTTAGATATTAAAAATCCAATCAAGTACTATCAACTATATCTTTTATTCTATTACCAATCTATTTCTCAATTACTTGCTCTCTTTCTAGTTTTGTTATTTCAAATAGTATCGAACCAAATATATCATAGCACTCATTTATAGACTTAAATATTTAAATTTGTAGAAGTCAACGAAAAAATATTTTAGACTTTTTAATTGAACTATGGTTAGTTAGAAATCAATTTAAAGAATAAAAATTAGATAAGTGATATGCATCCTTTCATATGCAGCTGGAAAACATGTACTTCCAGTATTTTTATTTGGAAAATTAATTAAGCTCCTAAATATTCTAGCAAACTTGGTTATTATAACAAATAAATCGTCCCTGTCAAGTGACAACATTTCCCTTTAATATTACACGGAATCATTATTACGAGTTTGAGTTTTCTGGACTCTCAAAAGTTTCTTTAAATATTAGGGGCAAAACGATTAATTATAATACTGTAAAATGAATCTTCTCATGGGCGGTCGGTGGTTCCTAAGTTTCCAAAAGATAAGCCTATTAAGCAACGATGAGCTGGAACAAACTTATGTTAACATGATGCTTCTTAGACTTCCAAATAAATACCATTTAAATAATAAGCACCTAGATTGATGTCTTCTTGCTCACTTCATAAGTGGTCAGTCTTGACTTTAATTTTGAGGATTTTCATCCACCTTTTTTATGTTTCATTTTCGTTGGATTTTTTAATGAACCAGAAAATTCTACAATAGGATAATTAAAAAAATTATAATCAATAGAACACAATCCTACTATCTCAAATCTCTATTTTTCTTTTTTAAGTTTCAGTTGCAACTAACGTTTTAAGTATAAAAACTATAACATGTGAGTACTTTATATTGTAGCTGTTTTTTGTTTTTTTATTATAATTGTTGAGAGTTTTATACTATTTACTATTAGAATGAAAGTTCTAAATAGAGGGTATATTTTAATTTTGTAATTTTTTTATGATTTTTCGTTGAAGGACAGTTCTACCAAAAATTCTCTTTCAACGTTAAGGGTTAAAAAAAATCTTTCTTCTTTTTAATTTTCCAGTTAGTGTTTGTTTTTTTAAGGAATAATCGGCCATGAAGGCTTAGGAGCTACTAAAGAGCAATTATACAAGCTAGTGAATAATAAGGAAAATTATTATAATAGGCTATTCACTCTTAGGTTCTAGCACCCTAGTTAGGCAATATGTTTCTGTTACCTCCAAAATAGGTTACTGACTTGATCTGCGGTACAATACTGAACTCCAATCTAACCACTGTTAGCCAAGAGATGTATTCTTCTAGAAAGACACTTCACCATAAAACTTCTTTGTAGAATACACAGAGTAGAGAAGGGACCTTCAAAGGTATGATCTCTCACCGTCAGGTTATGTTTTTTAATTGTTAGATTTAATTAAAATTATTTTTTTGATAGATTATATTTTTTAACTATTGGATCTGATTAAAATCATGTTTTTAATACTGTTGAAAAATATAGTATAACTGATAGATTACTTTTCTAAGTCCTCCTAAAGAGATACACGATAAATAAAGGAGGAAAGAAAACACTTTTAGTATGCATGAAACTTTATCGAAAGAAACCATCTTCACATAAAAATAAAAAAAATTAAGACTTGAAAGTGCTTTATTATAGTAAAAATATTAGGATTTAATAAATTTTAAAATCTAAAAGTCGAATGAATTTTTCATTTTTTCGCAATGCCACAAACAATCAAAAGAAAGACTGGAATGCTATCTACTAATATAATCGGGGAAAAAGGAACCTCAAATTGCCCACAAGAAAAATCCAATAATCCTCTATGAATAAATGTACATCAGTGAGTTAGACAAATTATTGTACTGCGTCCAACGCCTAATTCAAGTTAGATATTTAATATTGTTCAGGATTCCAGTGAAACCAACTACAATAATAATATCTTTTCAGGTGAAAAAAAAAATGGTAAATGGACAATAAACGAAAATGCTTTATCACCACAGCGCGTAAAAATTAATTATAAAAAAAATCTATTGCCACCCTAGTGATGTTTCTAACTACCCAATCTCTCAATTCATGATTTTTTTTTCCTTAAAACAATTTAAGAAGTGCCCAAAAAACAAATTAAGAAGTACTAATTACTATTAAAGAAGAAATAGTAATTAAATAGTTAAAAAGCTTTTAGCCCGAGGGAGATCTATCTTTATAATTGTTGTCATAAATCTCAGTATGAAAAATCATGGTAAATATATAGCAATGCAGCTCACGTGAAAAAATGACGCCAAAATCTTTTCTTTGCAAATTACAAAAATCAAAACGGTGTATGATAGTGATAAAAGTTAAAAATAAGGGTGGAATATAATTGATTTTTTTTGTTAGAAGGTATGTAAATGTAATTGAGTTCCACTAGAAAATATAATTTAGTTTAATAAAATGAAAATACACCTCTTAATTAATTTAGAGAAGGACCTGAAAAATTACAAAAAATAAAAAATAAAAAGGAGTGGACGATAGATTCTCCTTTTTTGAATGATGATAGAGATAGGTAAATCTAGAAAATCAAGGGTAGAAAATAGGAAATTTAAAAATAAAAAACAAAGACAAAATGTCAAAACAGTAAGTACCTTACTGATGCAAATAGATGATAGTCACGTATCAGAGTGCAAAAAACCATGAAAATTGAATAAACACGGCAGTCTAATCACATCAAAATCAGAAATTGCACAAATAATTGAGGAGAACAAAGCAAAAAACCCCATCAACAACCCAAAGCCAAATTGCCAATCTCCGGTGGTCTTTCCTTCTTTCTTTCTTTCAGCTTCAGATGGTTGCTTTCCCAGATGCTTTGACCAAATACAAATCGACATCTGAAGTGTGACTGCTTTTCTGTTCCCTCTCTCTGATCTCCGTGCCACTTGTAATCTGGACTAGCCCTCCTGGTTTTTCTCTCTTTGTACATATTATGTGGTGCCTATTAAATGTTCAACTATATTCTTGGTATATAGAAAAATAGTATATATAATGAGCTTAAGGGTGGAGAGGTCAATTCATATGCCAAAAAAACTTATGGAAACAATATAAAATTCCAAAAAGCAATAATAACAATATAATACTCAACATTTTAAGCTTTAAAAACTCATAAATTGGAGATTAAAATTATGTTTCTATTTATGTCACAACAAAAGTTATAACACTTTAAAATTTGTTTTTTTTTAAATTCATTTTGTACTTTTTAATGGTAAGTAAGATTAAGATTAAACATTGATGTTTAAATAAGTTAAGTCACGACTCGAAAAGTCAGGTCATTACAAACAAAATTTATTGTAATTGTTATATTAAAGAATGACTATGTACTATCAATAAAATGAGTATGTAAATAATAGTCTGCGTGTTTGTTAAAAAAGTTTACATATATTTTGATGTGACACCATATAGAACAATATATAAGTAACATTTTACAAATTGAATGTCTATATGTACCATCAACAAACTAAGTATGTAACAATGTTGTACGAGCTTGTTGAAATGAATTCACATATCTTTGGACATAACACTAGTAGATCAATTTGTAACATTTTACGAATTGGAACATAAAAAAAAATTCCAATCTCTCTGTGCATGCAATACCAATGAAAATGTAGACTTAGGTAAGTAAGAGGAATAACGATATGTAAATTGTAGTGACAACCCTTGTTCATGAATCTTACTTTAAAAACTTGGTTGAAGATAATTCATTTGTGATATGAGATATTAGATACGTTACCTAATTACTATTTATAATTTGTTCATAAATAGGTTACTCATTAATATAACATTATGAGAAGGACTTTTGATGGTTTAAATAAATTAAAAATCTATTATAGCGTGTTTTTTTTGTTTTTCATAAAAGCGTTTTTTAATAAACCAACTTATTCTTCTTTGTTCATTTTCTTCATTGATAATATTTCATTTTATTTTCTTATGTAGTCTACGTAATAGGTGTAGAGGTTGGGCAGAGGAGTCGATGGAATTTAGACTTAATAAGTACTTGCGCTTTCATCTTAAAAGATTAACATGTTTAACATATTAAATAGAGATGTTAATATAAACCATTACATTCCTATCAATAATATGAAACTATAAATAAAACATTCATGCATAAAATAAATGAAGTTTCTGACCAATCCGAGTCATCTTCAAATACATCCAATGTTTTTTCCCCTTATAATACTAATACTAACACGGACTTGATCAAGTGTAAGGTCATTACCACAAATTTAGTTCTATAGTGGTCATTCAAAAATGGTTTTATTAATTTTACACTTTATTTCTTGGTAATGTACTATAATATTAATGGTCGGCAATATTTGAGTACGTACTCAATTTAATGTCACTTGAATTCCTCGACAAAAAATACCAAAATTTTGATAAATATGTATGGTCAAAAGTTATCAATTAACAAAAAAAAAAAAAAGTGATCAGTTTACAATAAATAATAAGCATTTTTAAAAAGTATTAAGTAAAAAGAAAATATAAAAGTCATTTATGTATAGAGTTTTCTAATTTATTGCGGTGTTCTAAATTAACTTTTTTTTAACACCTAACTCGCACAATAGTTTTTGAGGCCCTTGTGAATAGCGGTAGGCGTTTTGTCCTTTGATATCATTGCAATTCACTGAATCAAGGTGAAAATGTAGGGTTTTTCCATACATTTGTAACAATACTGGGACTAGAGAAATTGAAGTACGATAGTTATGAGTCATATATTGTCACCAATATCTTAACCATGGGACTCACAGTTTTTACAACATCATATATTCAAGGTTTCTAAGTCACTTCACACTTGCTTATGCGCCTGTTTGAGAGGGGTTCTTATAAGGTACTTTTGCCTTTTTAAGTTTAAAAGTTGTTTTTCAAAGTGTTTGGATAAGTTGTCAAAAGTGTTTTGACTTTTAAAAATACTCTTAGTCAAAGCTACAAAATGTGCTTCTCAAATAAACTCTTCTGAAATAGATTTTGTGTTAATAATATATTTTAAACTTCAATATAATATTTTTATTACTTATTAAAAAGTTTTAAAATCATTTTGACTCAAAAAATTACTTTTAAAGATATGATTCTAAACACTTACTCAGAGTCTAACTTTTGATTTTTTTTTCTACCAACTAAAAATATAAGTAAAAGCTGTGCTAACGGAGCCTATGTACTAATATTATATCAATCCAATGAATTATTAAATTTAAATACAAGGAGAAACTACAAAAGAAATATTTTTGTTGTTAAATATTAGTCAGTACCAGCATAATTATGCTATAAATTCAATCATATTGCCCATCAAACTGATAGCTACATGGTTGCATTAGGTATAGTAGTAACGTTATAGCAAGTTAGCAACTAATTAATTCCCTAACATTGAGGAATCTTCTTGTAAAGGCTACTACTAACTTACTATATATTCTCAAAATGTCAGCATTTACCCAAACCGACCAATATGTGATGCCTTATTCAAAGAAAATACAAGGTCGTATTTTCAGCGATTCAAGTCAATGGCAAGATTGAACATACATATTATTAGTTAAAGGCGACTTCTAAAATTTCAACTATTTGAGCCACGTAATTCATTCCACCATGACCTAATCGATTAACCGAGAAAACTGTATAAAAGCGACTTCGAAAAAGACCAAAATTTTCATAGATTGCAAAAGTGTTTGTTTGTGAATATAAGTTCGAATTAAAAGTTTGAACTTAAAACACTGTACTATAGCAATTCAAATGTTGAGAAAAAAACATTAATACATTTGGTTTAAACCAAAATTTTTTTATCTGAACCTAAGTACTCAGACTAAAGATTTTCATCGCTTTCTATTTCTAAAATATTATTACTTTCTCTTCAAGTATTTTTTTATCAGGTATGTTTTAATTTTTATTTGGTTCCATTGCAAGGCTAGATTACTAAATATCCTTCAAATGATCTCAACCGTCTATTCTGCATCCTACGGCCACATTTGGTTTGTTGACTGGTTAGGTGTTTTTAAGGCATTACCAAAGACTATTCCTATATATATATATATATATATATATGGGTGTGTATATATATATGATATAAATATATACTCTACCTTCCAAAAACTCTTTCAAGATAAAGATATGCTTTGGTAACAACTGATTATTTTATCAAATTGGTCGAGGGCTGAAATATAACAAACATAAATGAAACATACATTATACATGCTTACCTACGCTAACAACTACATATCTTTTATAACTATTGTATAACAAAAAAAATGATTAATTTGTTGAAAACAAATTTTCAACTATCCAATACAAACTACAACAAATAAATAAATAAATAAATAAATATTGTAAATGAGATCACTTTATCTAAAGTGCAAGAAGCATAGTTAGTCTTACTCTATACAGCTAGTTAGTTTAATAGTATTAGACCCTTGATGAGACTGTAAAAATGCACATTTCTTAAGGCTAAAATCAATCATTTTGCATTCACGTGTCTCATTAAATCTCTTAATTATGGCATTTGTGTGATAGTTAGTATTTTAGTGTGTTTGTACGAAAATATGTTTAAAATTATGTTTTTAGTGTGTTTTTATATTTAATATATTTTTAGTAACTTTTAGAATCATTTCTATGTGTTTTATAATTTATTAATTTCTAAATAATCAAAACCATAAAATTAATATTGTGTAATTTTATTTTGAGTCTTAAAGTGTTTGTAAATAAGTTTTAGTTTGTAAATATGTTTAGTAATATTTCTAATAATTTCTAAAAATATTCTTGAGTCTTAAATAATATATCAGTTAAGATTTGTTAATTTTAGAAGTTTTTATTTATTTTCAGTGTGTTTATGTGTTTTATTATAAAAATAAATATTTTTAAATTATTGTAAAAATTATTTTGTAAAATATTAATTTTATTTTAGATTTGAAATCTACAAGAAAAACAGAATAAAACAATACAAAAAAGGGCAAAAATAGACAACAAATACAAAATATACAATAAAAATTCAAATTTGAATCTCACCTAATACGTGACGTAAAAAGAGTCACACGATCAAACAGCCCAGACGATCACAGCCGTCTGCATGTCCTTATCGGTCTCAGAGTTAGCCGTTAGATTTGTTGTGTCCGTCTCATGTGCAACCGGTCGATTGAAGAGTCGTGTCTGTTAGATTTTCCTGGTGCATCTCATCCAACAATTATTTTCTGTCCTTGCGGTCCCAATATCCTTCGTGTTTCCAAGTAGTTAGATTGAGTCTTAGTCCACGCATTTGACGGATTCCCAGCGTCCGATCATTACAGGTGCTACACCTAATTATGGACTAAAAATCAAAGAAAGAAGAGTTCTTTCAAGCATGAGAGAAAGAAGAAAAAAGATAAAAAAAAAAAAGCTATAAATCAGATTCAAATCTGATTATTACAAGCATGGAGGCAATTTAAGTTAGTTCAAAAAAATCCCAAATCCCTTAAATTGCATCCGAGTCATTTTGGATCAAAAATTATCCCAATAAAATAATAAAAAAAATTTAATAAATAAATAATGTAAAAAATCATGTAAATAATAGATCTCTCTCTATTATAAATGCCCCCTTCCATGCATTATAACACACTCCTTTCTCGATAATTTAGAGTTAATTCTCTTCTTCTCTCTCTTCATATGTTAGTTTTCTTCTTAATTATAGTTTTATGTTTTTCTAAAATATTCTTAGTTTATGTTGTAAAATAGTTATGCTTAGTAAAATTATGTGTGTTTTTACTTTCAATATGTTTTTTTAAAATTCCTTTTTGTTGAGGAGAGAGGGGAAAATTCTGGCTAAATTAAGGTAAATAATTTTATTTCAATATTTTCTAAGTTATTATAATGTCAAAATCATTTTTAAAAACTTATGATTTTCATGTCAACTTAGCTAAAACTCTTACAAAATTAAGTTTTGATTTATTGTAGACATAGGTTGATACAAGTAATGCTAGGAATACTTTGAATATTATTCATAGACAAGAAATAGGACGGTAAATGTTTAACTATAATTTTGTTGGTAATTTTTGTTAGTTAATTTTAAAATCATACATATTTGTTAAAAGTGAGTTTTTGATATATTATAGACATAAATTGGCATGTTAAATGCTTGGTAACTCTTGATTATTATAAACAAAAGATGACATATTGCATACTTAAACCATTTTAATAATAATTTTAAAAAAATAAAACATATTTAAGTTAATTACCATAATAGAACCTTTAATTCTTGGTGTTGTTTAAAATTGTTGTTTCTTCTAAGTTAAAATGCACTTATTTAAAGATCCATCTTTTATTTAATTGCACTTATTGAAATTCAATTTACCATTCCAATTTAAGTCACATTTCTTGCTGCTAAAGTTTCAAAAATCACAAAAAAAAATTAAAAATAAAAAAATAAAAAATGCGTGAATATTGTAAATAAATTATAAATAAATAACTTTAATCTTAAAAATTTTCAACTAAAACTAATATAATTGATATATTGAATCTTTGCAATACCTTTTCCTTGTGAGATCAACCTTAGATCATCGGGTTTTATTGCTTAGATAAACTTATACTTGAGATTATATTAGACTTACATTTTAGACCAGAACAACTCTAGGAGAAGGGATGGGAGGACGTTGAACAGCGTTTGAAAGAAGTTTTCTCTTTCTTAAAGGAGTGTTTGGCAGGTCGGTCCAAACCACGGTCCAGACCATTTTTTTGATTATGAACAATGTAAAGTTTTCATGTGCAACAGTAACAATAAAAAAATTGTTACAGTGTAAAGTTCTTATATATTACAGCAAAAACAGTTCTAACCAACGGTTTTAACCACCATATCAAATACTATCTAAATGTCCTTGCATGTCATTTCATTCCAAATTTGGAGGTTTTCGTATTCAAAGAGTTTGACATCATCCTAATCCCAATCCTGTCAATTCAAAGATTTGGGACCTTTCGAATTGATTTAGTTAGCAGCCTAGCACACATAGGATTTCTTGATTTCTGAATTAAGAATAATTCCCAAAAAGAAAATAACTATTTCTGTGTATGAGCAACTACGGTTAAACATTTCCTTTATCGTAATTAAAAAAAAAAGGGTCTTGATTACAGAATTAATCAAAACTTAAAGTACTACATATTCTTTCTTTTTAATTATTAATGCTAAGTACGTTAATTCTTTTTCTTTCCAATATTATTCGATTAATGATTAACCTCATGACCAATAGCTAGTACTTTTACTTCCTAGCTATTAATCCATACATATATATAAGCAAATTACGTTAACATGCACGTGCTCATTAGATGATTCTACTCATAAAATAATATTGAAACACAAAGCGATAAAAAAAAAACCCCCACAAACCACACGCAAATGAATGAAATTATCTATGTTTTTGCTTACAAAACAAAGATTAACATTACGAACTCGATATAATAATAATAAAAAAATTATAATAAGGATAATTAGAGAAATGAAGTGTATATATACGAGAGAAAACAAGAATGCCGAGCAGAAGGGCTTCCATGTGATCCCCGAAAACAGCCAACCGGGTGGAGCGACGTCTGACGGGACGTGCTGACATGTACTCAGACACGGTACCATTATCACTCTCTCTCTCTCTCTTTCTCTCCCTCTCTCTCTCTCTCTCTCTCTAGCTCTGCCAATCTGTGTTTCTGCGTGTGAGTGTGTGTATGTGACTGTATGTATAGCTCTCTCTTTATTTATATATATATATATATAACCTGGCGGGAAACCCCGAAAACAAGACAGCGTGAAAAAGGACAACTTGATTGTGTCATCCATAACACATACTACACAGTTGACACGCTTCCCACCTCTACGCTCTTTACTGTTTATACAGTTAAGACTTAAATTAATTATAAGAACGGAACAGCAAAGGATTAATATATCATTCGCCAAGCACGGGTCATCCGTTAAAAAGTAAATGTTCTAACATCATATTTATTTGGTGTAATAATATTGGCATTGTAAGGTAATAAACAATTTCTCTAGTGGGTAATATTTGTTTTTTGGTTATCAGAACTTGCAACACAAAATGATTTTAATTAGATCTAATGGTCTCAAAATATATACTATTGGTAGAAGTTTCTACCTATGAAATCCGAGAAGAAATAATGATAAATATTTTATCACTCCTACAATCTAGAGAGAGAAAAATAAGTTAACAGAAGCAGGGGCAAACTGTGAAATTTTTTTTATCATATCTAACCCAACTAAGAGTTTTATATGTTATAAGTAAGGAAAATATAGAATTTCAAAATTTTAAAAATGTCAAACTATAAACTTTATCGGATTGTGCATATAAAAATTAAAAAAAAAAAAATGAGAAGATTGCTCTTCACCTTCACCCCAACATTCTTACCATAATGTTGTATCATACAAAATAACTATCATATATATTACACTTTTATTCCTACTCGTACCATAATGTGTGTGTATATATATATATATATATATGAAAAAGATGCTTTGAGTCAGACATCTGGACTAATCAGGATTACGCTTATAAATGTAGCTTATTACTTGCAACATTGAGAGTACGCTTAAGCAAACTGTGTATAGGCTAGGAATGCAAGAATAATATTACGTTGATGAATGACAAAAATTATTAAGTTTCGGATTGATGAGAGGGTTGATTTATATATCTATATTTATGTTTATTTATTACCGAATGCTTTCGCAGGTGACGAACGGAACGGAAAGCAATAAAGTGTAAATTTCTCCGTTGATGATCAGGTGATAATCAGGTTCTTTTTGCGGTGTGATTGTTTTAAATCTAAGGGCCAATATGAAATGAGAGAGAATTACGGAGAAAAGGAATGTGGATGGTGACAGGACGAGAGAAAGAGTGGGAGGACCGTGATTTCCATTTCTATATTCTTTGGCAGCCTTTCTCTCTCCTTCCTTTCTCTCTTTCTCTCTTTCTCTCTCTAAAAATCATGTATATTATGTACGTACAGTGGGGACACTGCAATTTGCCTTGTAGCCACCACCCAATGCCCCTTCTTCCCACCCACCAACAAAAGAATGAACAAAAGCCCGTTCTCCTTTGTTTTCTTTCGCTTGTTATATCTACATATTCTTGTGCATGTCTTATTTCTTGCCTCCTCTTCTTCTGCCGCATCAGATATCATTCCCGGCTTTGGATTTTCTCCCACAGCTCATGTACTGGCCATGATCATATTATTGGAACTCTAGCATAATTCAAAGTGGGGCAATTTTTAATTAATAACCCCACTTATATATATTTTTCATGATAACGGTCTTGTATATACTCACTAATTTTATTTCATTTTTTGCTCAAGACTAGTTTTATGTGTATAAATCATAAATGTGCATTTTGTAAAATTACTATAGATAAGACAAGGGGCCGATTGATAGGAAATATTATGATGATCCGAGAGTTATAATGAGGACCACCTTTGATGGGATAAAACATAACATGTGGGTGATTTTCAAACAGTTGGAATGGTACAAAACACACAGCAGCTAGGGTAATAAGAGGGAAAGAGAACTCGGAAGAGTGTGCCTGACATTTTCCACTTTCACCACCACTGGCTTTGGTTTGACATTAGGCATTTGGTTAAAGGTTGTTTCCTTTTTTTTCCTCTTTAAGCGATGCAAACTATTCGTCATCTCTTGTTCTTTGTTTTCATTATTTGTTTCAGAGGGAATCCACTGGCTAGGGTTATACATGTAAATAAAAATTTAAAAAGTGTGTGTGTCCGTGTTTGCTTGGTTTTAACTTTTAATCCTATGGTCGTGGTACTCCACATGGGGGGTAGACAGTTAATGACCACAAGATCTACTAAACTAAGATAAGTGAAGATAAGATCTCACAAGGTTGGGAAATCAATAAAATCACTTATGTATAATTTTGGAAGAAACTTGTGTAGTGTTAAACATGCACTTAGTCTGACCTTTCTATGCTAATAATATACATGGTTCAACTGTTTATGTATGTTTTTTGCCTTGTATACGATGAGGGTTAATTACATAATTAATGAATATCCTTGTTTCAAATTTTTCGTCAATTTATCAATCTATTTTTAAAAATTATAAAGGTAACTTTTAAATTTAAAATATACATATCAATTTTATATTCCTTCTTCCCTTCTTATGAAACAAATAACAAGGAGAAAATACACAAATATCTTAAATATTTTTTTTTTGGTAATGTTTTCCTTTAAAAACATTATGTTCTATAAAAACAGTTTATAGTTTTTTAGGGTTTTGATGTTTTCAAATGTTTCAAATTGTTTAGAAATATATATTTTTTGTCTTTTGCTTTATTTTTTGTACAAAAATTGCATGAATGATAAAATTGAAAAATATTTATGAATTGTAAAAATATCTTTATAGTTTTGAAAAATATAGGAATAAATTAAGAAAAAAGAGAGTCCAATTTATTAAAAAGAAAAAAAGAAAGCCGTTTGCATGCAAATTCTACCTGAGAATTTCAAATATCTTAAAAGATTTTCTTTAATGCACTCGTATTTGTACTTAACTGAACTAGCTCAGCCGATCTATCGCTATACAGAAATTTGAAATTGACACTAAAATAATTCATTTAACATACATGATACATCATAATATATCACAACATCAAAACATAATAAATAAATGTTAATAATTCCCATGATATCGTCGTGATAGTTCGAGGATGTTGAATTTTGAAATAAGCATTTCACGAAAGTGTTGTCCAATTGGAAGTAAATGTAACTTTAAATGTTATTGCATGCGACTAAAAAGAAGTGGGGAAGAAGCAAAGCAACCTCATGTTATAGCTTTGGGACCTCTTCTAAGGTAGGATTAATTATTTAATTTTAAATGCTATTTTTTTCTTCCAAAAATTTTTTTAGCGAATTGACAGGCTGTTTTAATATCTTTGGTACCAATACTTTTTTGGAAAACTGGATAATAACACAATTTTAATTCTTAATATAGATAAATAACACATTTAATTTAAAAATATTTAAGTACATAACATTTATAGAATCACATGCTCCTTTTAAAAACTTGAATTTCAATTTTATTCCATTCCTCTTTTTCTTTTCAATCTTGTTTTTATTCTCTCTGCTGCTTCATGTTTCTCTCTATATTATTCTGTACAAAAATAAATTTAATTTGATTTGAATGAGTTATTTGTTAAACACTATTATATTTTGGTCTAGTTATTTTTGTTTCCAATTAACCATGCCCTAATTCCCTCTTTCTCTCATAAATTTTTGCCACTGTTATATATTTTGTTTTCTTTCTTATATTTTTGAGGATTTAGGAGGCAAAGACTAAAAAGGACCAATAAGTATGCTATATTTAGGCCGACAAGGTCAAATGCTTGTTCCACTAGCTATTCCCCGCTGCACCAAAGCTGAAAGATAATAGTCTACACACTTCAGGGATTCAATGACCATTCACTATTAGTTTTCTTGCGTACAATTGATGAAAGTCCTACCATAACCTCAAGCCTGCAATATGCTGCATCATTATAATGAGTCATATTCTTGTGACATTTGCATCAGTCTGTACCTCTCTCTCTACTCCTCTGAAACTATTCCCTTTAATCTCTGTCTTTGCTTTCTCCTACAAGTTATCATTTTTTACACGGACCTTAAGACTAATTACTGTTACATCTTTTTATTATAAGATCCCCCAAGTGTTTTATGTGCAAGTTATCATTGTTAAATTGATAAATGGTTGTTTAAGCTATATTTTATACAATGTTTGCACTTTATCTGTCAACAAACGACAAGAGCTCATTTACAACGTTACTTGATGATATGTATATGAAAATATAGGAATATATTGGTGATATATATATTTAATAGTGTGTAATATATATTGTTACAGTTTCTTAAACATGATTGCAAAGAAGCAATACTTTTTCATTGTTGTTGACATCGAGCTCATAGACTTTAGTCTGCAACAAAATTGTGACTAATTTCTACCATAAAAAACAAAATAGTGAATCATTAAAGAAGACATAAAATACTTTCCTAGTATAGACTTCGGGGTTTTTAAATAGGGTATTCTTATGGTAGAGTAGTTGATTTTATTTTTCCGGTAGAGAACAATGGTTTAGCCATCAGATTAAGATTTCAACGGTCTAACTTGCGACTGTCCATGTTAAAAATTTACATCATGTACTATAAAATTGCTTCCAATCGTAATTAAGATTGTTAAAAAATTAATACGACCGCTAAACATGTACGCTATGTTAATGGAACAAATTTGCATTCCTCACCATAAACGTTGCCTTTTAAATAATAATAATGGTAAAAATGAAAAAGAAATTCTGACTCTGTGTAGCGGATATTGATAATATTGTTAACCCACTCAATAAGCTGTCATTATCAGTTTGAGCTTCAAGCTCTTATATCCTATTAAAACACATATAAACACACAGAAAACAAAATATTCTAGCTAATTTCTTATGTTGTCAATCATACAAAATCACGAAACTCTGTTAAGGATATATGTTTTTTAATTTCAATATTTATTTGTGAAATGAAAAAGAGACGGAAAATAAAGTGTAATAAGAATTTATATAGTGAATAAGTTTTCTTAAAAAAAAAAAGTAGTAGTACAAAATTACAGGTAAAAAGTAAGATTCTAATGGCATTAAATTGGAGTAGTAATAATGAAGTTCCATCTAGAAGGGGGAGAAAAACATTGGGTACTTGAGTATGGAGTTTCTAGTGGCCAAGAGTTGAAAAGTGAAATGTTAAAATAAGTTGAGAAGGGACCAGAAACAAGAGCTTTTTGGAACAAAATGTGAGAAAGTGAAAGCTAAAAAATGCAAACCATAATTGCCTACCAAGGAGGGTCCCCAAAGGCCACCGACAAGCCTCGAGAACTTTGGTACTTTTGAAGGTAGAACTAAATTAACTGTATTGTTGAGGGAATATGACGGGAAGGAAAATAATTTGGTATATGAAGGGCAATGATTTAATTAATGGAATAGTGAAATTGCACAAATATATATATATATATATATATCTAGATAATGTGAAATTTGATAGCTATCAATGAGGAATAGGGTCAGGGCTGTTTACAAAAATGACACAAATTTTAAATTTAGATTGAGTTATGCCATGAAAAAAATATTTTTAAAGAATATCACAGTCACGTCATTGCTTATATTAGAAATATCCAAACATACTCTTAACATATTGACCAATACTCAGAGACAAAGAAAGAAAGAAAGAACTAGGTTTACTTTATAGGGTATTTTGGTCAATATATAAAACATCACTTATATCACTGTGGTATATTCTCAAACAGTTTTTGAATATATGGCATAAATCAATCTATTTGTAGAATATGTGACATATAAAATCTTAATTTTAAGCTTTGATTGATTTATGCTATGAAAAAATATTTGTAAAGAATGTTACAGCCAAACATCATCACTTATATTAGAAATCCCTAAATATACCTTTAACATATTGGTCAATATCCAAAGAGAGAAAAAGAAAAAAAGAAAGAAAAAACTAGGTTTAACTTATGAGATATTTTGGTCAATATATAAAATATCACTAATGCACTTGAAAATATCCTCAAATAATTTTAAAACATGCCACATAAATCAATCCAATTATAAAATTGGTGCATATAATGAAAATATTTGGTACGGTTACCAGACAAAAGTAACCATGAAAAGAGCTTTTGGGCTTTAAATATTGTGCATCGTCAATGTTAAATAAATTTGGGAATGTACATAAATCCTACTAGACAAGTAAAACCTACCAGCAACAAAAGTAACAAATTCCTGTTTGCTAAAGTCTAAAACTCTGGAATCACCACGTTGCACAATTAATTTCAGCAGTACATTGCTAGTTGACCTAGTAATCAATTGCAACCAAGCACTTTCCAAGCGATCATATTGGGTGTAGAATATGATACTTGAAACACAGAATTGATTTCTATGTGCAGCTACTCCAATTTCACACACATTTTATAAGACCAGTGATCGTAACCGTTTATTTTGATGGACCATCAAGGTCATGAACAATATTATATATAGGACTATTTATATCATGCAAGTTATATGATATGCTCACGGGCCTGGATACTGTAAAAGAACAAACTGTTAAGTACCGTCTAAGTTAAATTGTATGATTGTAGTCAGTAATCACATAGAAATTCGCGTTAAAACATGGAACATGTGTTTGTTATGATAATATGCAAGGAAGGAACCTTTAACGTTAATATGTTAAGAACACAAGGACTATTTTTGATCTCTCCATGTCAGATTAAGGACTAGTCTTGTCAAACATAATTTGTGATTAATTGAATTTCAAGGGTTTTTGAAAATAACGAGAGTTGAGATATACAATTCTTTCAAGGGATCTTAAAGAGAAACTATACCAAAAACTAGTTGAGTGATGGGAACCAATAGGAACTGTTTTTTATGTAGCATATAAGAGTTTTACATTGTAGTAATTTTTTTTTATTTTTTATTTTTTTATTTTTTTTACTGTAGCATGTAAAAACTTTACACTGTTCATAACTGAGTTTGTGGTTCACACCACTCTTAACCAAACACCTAATTAAAAGGTTTTTGGCGCTGGTGTATTCGTTATTTTCCGTTTTTTAACTCCCAAAGTTCCTCTTTGTACCGAAAGGTTAAAAAAACAAAAAAAAACAAAAAAACCAGTTTAATTTCTTGGGAGTAGTTTTCTTTTTTAGTGTCAAATCTTTGGCATAATATGGTTATAGCGATTACTTTTTGCCTAGAAAAGATTGAGCGCAAGCAAAACATAAGGGACTTTTTCTAAGATCTCAAAAGTAATTGCAATGCATTTAATAATATCACTTTTAAGATTCAATTATATAGTGCAATCTTAAGGTACGACATATATGCGCGTGCGATTGAAAGACATGGGTGGGGTCATACATAAGCAATGCCTTTTATATTTCTCTTTGCTCCAAATCTAAGCATGCTTTGTACACAGTTTTTAAAGATTCCTTGATTTGGACATTATAGGGCCAATAATTAGAACAATCTTAAGTAGAGGATTAGTCTGAAATCACAAATGCCGAAAGAAAGAAAACGGATACCCCACCTAGGTCTAGGTATATATGGCCTACCTCTTTAATTGGTAACAACTCATGGCTCATTTCTACCAAAAAAAAAAAAAACAACTCATAGCTCATGACTCACGAGTCATCACCAAGGAAATAATCTTGATTTCCAACGTTACTATGGGAGAAAAAGAGAGAAATAGCTTTGTTGGAAGGAATAAAAGTAATGGTAGAAATTTGGGAGAGAGTTATTAATTAAATGGCGTTTTTTTAATGTAAATTTGGATTTACCGGCTGCTAAATTATCAAAATTAAAGACAAAAACTTAGGGGGAGGTTAAAAAAATTGACGGCAAAAGTGGAATGGACTTCACTGCAAGCAGAACATAATTGAAGAAGGGTAAAAATAAAAATATCAACAAAAACTTCAAAATACAGTTTTCTACGGACTTAAATAAATATATTATTTATTAAAAAGATTTAAACGTCCATATACCTTAAAATTTCTGTAATTAGGTGCACCAATAATGCTGGTTTTGGGCTCTGTATCTCTGGCCCAAAGACATTTTTTAATACAAGGACTTGTATTCAAGGTGCAATTAGGACTGAGTAGCCAAAACTAACAATACTGCCGGTTTTGGGCTGTGTATCTCTGGCCCAAAGACATTTTATAAACAAGTAGTTGTATTCAAGGTGCAATTAGGTCTGAGTAGCCAAAATAATAATAATAATAATAATAATAATAATAATAATAAGAAGAAGAAGAAGAAGAAGGTGCATTTTTGATGGTGCATTTTTAGACAAATTGCCATCAACAGACGTGTTTAAAGGTTGGCAAGATAGACACACCCCATATTTGCAGTTTATGTTGGAAGCTTGGATTGGGGCTTTAAGAAATGGGCCAATGATACAAATATATGGACAATTCACATAAATCTCGCTTTTTTTAGACTCAATTTTATTTAGGTTACAAAATATAAAAAGTTGTTAGGTCATAAATCTGATGCATGTTCCATTAAGATATTTTCTGTGTCCCGATTACATGTTTCTCAGAGACATTTTTTGTGTTCCTTTAGGACTTTTTTTTTCTACCTTTTCTCTTTCTCTCTCTCTTCACCGCCGAAGCCTCATCTCTAGCGACTAGGAAAAAAAAGACAAAAAAACTAACTAACTAACTAACAACAACAACATAACAACATAACAACATAGAGGAACAACCGTTGCCTTAGCCTATAATGACCGAGAACATCATAGAGTTAAATAATATACTTTACATATTAGAACGAGGATTTTCTTAGAAAATATCATGTTTGAAATTTGCGGTTGAAGGATTCATAGAATTTATATAAATATTTCAAAATTTTATAGTAAAAATTTAAGTTAAGATTATTAACTTTTATGATCAAATAATTCGGTTGATAATTTTCATCATGATTTAAGGCGAAAAAAACTTCAATCTGTAAATAACTTAAGAATTTAATTTATGAGAATTTTTAAGTGTAATACGATGTTAACAGTGTACCGAGAAACATTCTAACGCATAATTAGTACTTAATTGCCTATTAGTAAAAAAATCGGAGTTACGCAAGTAGCATTTTTGGTGAAAAAATACTCTCCAAGATTAAGAATTGACACAGTTGAAAAACTATATCATTACTAAGATTAGGTTTTATGCAGTCTAAAAATGATTTTAAGATTAAAAACAGACTAATTTTATCATGCAATTAAGAATTAATATCCATGTTGATTTATTTAGATATCAGTATTGGATTGTGAGTAAACAATAAAAAAAGGACCATTGGAAAACAAAATTTCCTATTAGATGAGTTATTCATCTCCAATCAATATAAAATATATCTGATTTATGGAATCTTTGGGAGATAATATCAAAGTACAAGACATGACGTTAATTTACCCTTGATTTGATGGTGGCCTTTTAAGGTAATTATATGAGCTTCTTTCTTCCTCCTCCTTCCTCCAAAATGGCGCCAATCTTAAGGGACATTAACCAATTTTTTCAGCTTAATTAAGTGGATTAGAAATCAAATAAACCAAGGTTAAGACATTAAGTAAGATTCCTCCATTGTCTGCAAAAGACCTCTTTGTTTCAAGATTATATTTTTTTTCTCCTCATTTCTCTTCCATTTCTCTCAAAACTTTTCCATCCCACATTGAAAAAATCATTAGCTAAAAAGATTGAAGA
This sequence comes from Artocarpus hirsutus, assembly GCA_946598075.1. Taxonomy (NCBI): domain Eukaryota; kingdom Viridiplantae; phylum Streptophyta; class Magnoliopsida; order Rosales; family Moraceae; genus Artocarpus; species Artocarpus hirsutus. The sequence goes on from CAMOHE010043213.1 coordinate 21,832, forward strand.
AAATGGGGAGATCTAGAAGCCATCTATGTGTATCTTCTAGGGTACATTCACAATTCTTTTCTTTTATTTTAAGTATGAACTAGCTATGGTGTTTGTTTGGTTTATGTTATTTTGTTTGGTTGGAATCCTTTAAATAACTGGTGTGGCTGAAGTCTTGATCTGAGGAATGAGAATGCCATTAATATGTGTTTTGGTGCCTTTAGATTCGAATCCCTTGAATCATTTTTTGAGAACCCTTCAGTCAAGTCACAAGAGTTCATCGCCGGGCTGTTTTCACTGCACTTCAATGCTCATGCTACAGTAGGGATTTCCCTACTGTTACTTGCGTGAATCCTGCAATTGGCAGAGATTCTCGCTTTCCCCAATACTTCATCGTTGCTTTCCCCAATTTTCTTACCGTTGAGTTATGGGTTGATATTTCCCTAATGGCTTTCTCCTTCTGCTGGAAAACTCTCTCTGGGTGTCTCTCTCTCTCACCGCTGCTTTCCCCAATTTTCTTACTGTTGGGTTGATATTTCTCTTTGCCGGAAACCTACCCCCGTTGATATTTCGCTCTCTCCCTTTGCTGGAAACCCACCACCATTACTCCATTTGGGTGTCTCGCTCTCTCTCTCTCCTTCAAGATGGCGACCATTGTGACCTCAAGTGGCTCGTCTTCTCCACCGTAGATTCCTCCAGTGTAGACATCTAGCCCACCGGCCTTTGCTGTGTAGTCGTTGCTGGTGTCGAAGTAGGCGATCGATGTCCTCGAGAGTTGCTTGGGTTCGGCCGGAGTCTGACCACTCATCGGTTGCCTTAAACACGGTAAGTAATTCGAACTCTATTCCTCTTTTTTTTTTTTTTGTTTTTTTTGTTTTAGTTCAGATTGCATTCAGATATTGAATTGAGTTTGATTTTGGATTTTTGTCTACTTAAGTTCCTTGGCTCATTATTCTAGTGTCTGAAATCCATTCCAGTCCTGTACTTGTGTTAGTAAAATTGCTTAGGCCTCCACAGTCTATGCTGATGAAATCTGCAACAAAAACAGAAAAACACAAAAAACAGAATACAAACTTTTTTCATTGGGTGCTCGTTAGATTGAAGAAGAGTTTGCAAGTTTGAAACTTTTTTTGTTTTTTGGTGCTCTTTACTTAAATACATAACATATCTTTTACCTGGCAAAGAACAGAGCACACAAGAAGTAGGAAAAAGACCAGGTAGTGAGGGAATCGGTTTGAGTTTGAGAAAAAAAAAAATTGGTGAAATGGAAAAACTGTTTTTCGATAAGTTGGGATGGGAGATTGATCATTTTGTCAAAGTTATTACATGACTTTAGGCTTTACCTCTTGGCTTTCACCTTTTTTTTCTTTCTTATTCTGATTGATGAAATTTAAGTCATGTTCACTCACGTTATTGTATCTCTTTCTCTTAGTTTTTACATTTTAATCCCAAAACAGTTCTCATATTAGGTGAGCCAAGCTCTCTTTTGTGTTTCTGGGTTTTGCATTTTTATGCTCAAGTTTTCATTTTTAGTTCATTTACTCAGTTTTTATTTTTAGTTCATTTAATCAATACCCGTTTGTTGGTTCTTCACTTCTATTGGCTTTATTGTGCATTAGTTGCTTTTATTGAATCTATTGTTTAATTGAAAACCCACAAGGAAAAGAGAGGAAGTAAGAATCTTATGAGTTTTTACTCTGGGAAGCATCATGTGGGGTTTTTTTTTTTTTAAAGCATCTTGTGTGGGTTTTTTTTTATAAGCATCTTGTGAGTTGTTAGGGATGTGAGCTACAATGTAAAGCTCTCACATGTTATCATTTTAGTTAAAAATTTTAGTTCTAATCACATTTTTTAAAAACCTTAATTTAGGTCTTAAAGGTATTTTTGGTATTTTATTTTATAGCAAATGTCATCGGTTAATAATATGATATTTACTAACCTCTTTAAAAAATTATGCTATTAGTTTCACGGTTATTTTCATAAAATCCTCGACTTATGTACTTTAATTTAAGTTGTCTTTTAATTTTGGAAAACTTGTCAAAACACTCCCTGATATATACAAAATCATTCAAAATGCTTCTTCCGTCTAGTTTTGTTTACAATGTTAAATTGTAAACTAGATTTGCTGATGTGGCATATATTAAAAAGTAATTAAAGCCATTAAAGTCTAATTAAATATTAAAAATTATATATATATATATATATATATATATATATTCTAATTCTAACACCCTTTTTTCTCTATGTCTTCTCTCAAACACTCTCAATTTCTTCTCTCTCTAGGGGTTAGCGATGGGGTGAGGGCGACGTGGATGGCGTGCGGGTGGGCTAGCTGGGAAACACCTCCGGTGGTGGTGGTGTTGCTGCTGCTTGCCCCACGGTCAAACTTGAAGCTGCCATTAATATAGGACAACTTACAAAAATGCCTCAACTTATTAAAAATGCCCTCCAATAAACCACTTATTAAAACTGTGTTTTATTATAAATTAATGATTTATTAAAAGTTTAAATTACTCTTTGTTCTTACTCTCTCATGAGAGAATAGAAAGAGAATTAAGATTTTCAATTTTTGGGCTTGAATTATAATAGGTAAAATAATAATGTGTAATTAATATTTTAAAAAATAAAATAAAAAATAGACAATTTTAAAAAGTTAAGAAAAAGAGAGCATTGTTAATAAAAGGTGTCTAGATGCATTCCACGTAGTTTTCTGTAAATATATAACTATGAATTCTCTCTGAGATTTGGGTTTTCTATTCAAAAACAAATTGCCAAATAGATAGAGAAAGAAAGAAAGACAGAAAAAGCAAAAGAGAGTTCAGATTCTATCATGCTTCATCTTTTTTTTTTTTTTGCATTTTTTTCTCTGTTTTTTAGGTTTTTCAATTTCCTCTGTATTTTATTGCCTGAGGCAGGGGAAAACAAATTAAGTGAAGTTGAAAAAATATGAAATGTTAAAGGAAAAAAAGTTAAAAGTGACTATACCAAGTGAAAAATAAATCTTGAATGGAGGTTTGAATGTTTGAGTCTCATGAATACAGTAGCGACAATAAAGCCCACTAAGCTTGTATTCTTCCTTCCTCTCTCTTCCTTGCCAGGTGTGATGACTCTTAACTCTTAGGCTATCACTTTATATTGTAGTTTATTTATTTTTGGCCAATGTAGCATAAGACCCTGACAACTCACAGGATGCTTAAAAAAATAAAAAAAAAACCTCACAAGATGCGTCTTAGAGTAAAAACTCATAAGTCTTCCTTCCTCTCTCTTCCTTCTCATGCCCAACGACTCTTAGCTCCTGGGCGTGACGGCTCCTCGGTGTGACAGTGCGTGGCAAATCTTCTCTAGAGAGAGGCGAGGGAGGAAAAGCTGAAGAAGTGGGGGCGTTTTGGACATTTTAATTCTTTATTTAAGTTTTATTTTCTATCCATTTCAATGTACAAAAATTATTTTGTAATTTTCCAAACCAAACCTAAAAGCGGCCGTTCTCTGCAATTTCTCCAAAAAATTTTCTTCTTCTAAGTTCCAACTTTTGAAAGCGAACAACTTTTTTGGGGAAATTGGCGAGAAGAATGGATTTGACCACATTCAAGAGGGACATTGATGACCTTATAGCTGACTTCTCTGAGGTTTGTTTTACAAACAAGAACTTGGGTTTTTTTTTTTTTATAATACTACTTGTAATGAATATGGGGACATTTTGAAACGGGCAGAGTCATTAACTTTGGCAGTATATACGAGGTTGCTCCTTTTCCTAACTTGGCCTTCTTCATGCAATCTTTATATTGTCATGCCATTGTTATGAAAACATTTGTGTATGCATGCGTGTGTATATATATAATCCTTTTTCTGTTCACTTGTATTGTTTAGTGTTGTTAATTTGTCAAAGTGATAGATGCCCACTAAAGTTCACTTTATCAAGTTCAATCTCGAAAAAGAGAAGATAATTAGCACACTATTAGGGTTAAAATTGCTTTTAGGAAAAAAATCACAAGTTTTGTATCATTGTTTTCAATTATATGTATGAGGAATCACTCTCGTAAAGCCATAATATGTGCAGGATATATGAGCAATTCAGCTTCTTCATCATGCAGGCTTGGTAGCTTTTATTGTCTCTACTGTCTTTATAAGACTCATCCATTCAAACCTCTATTCAAGATTTATTTGTCACTTGCTTCTTGGCAAGAGGAGGGGCACTTTGAAAAAGGAAAAGAGAAGAAAGAGGGAAGAGGGACACTAATACTATGATAATTGCTCTTTTTTTATTTAATTTTTTATTTCCAAATGGAGCATGAGACGTTTACAGTTATAAATGTGCACAACTTCACCATTTAAAAGCTTCTTAGCATTCCAAGTAAACATCGCCCAACAAACCCAGCTCGGCCCCACTATAGGGTTGGGTCCACCAAGCCAAATGGGCCAAGGCTAAAACAAACTCAAAGCCATGAATCAGTCAACCCAACAAACCTTTAACCACCCTAGGTTCATCTGAATCCATCAGAAAATCAACGCAACAAACAAGGTCCGTTACAGATCTTCAACCAAGACGAACCAAAAAGAAAAACAAAAACTAAAACAAAACTAAGAACTTTACCATTGCCATGGATCCGAACATGGGTCCGGAATTAAAAAAAAAAAAAAAAACCACAACAAACACCAAAACCTTAAAACGGGCAAAAACACAACAAAAAAACAACAAATAGCAAAGTATATGATCCATCTAAAGTATGATAAATATATATAAATAAATAAAAACTTGGGCTTTCTCATAAACTCAAAAAGCCCCCAGCCCAGATCAAAGAACAATAAACCATTCAAGACTTTTGCCATTACCAAACAAGGGGGACCAAAAATAGTAGATTGTCCAAAACCTAAAAATCAGTTAAAAAAAGCTCACACCTTTACACTAACTCATCAAAAACCACGACAACAAGCACCAAACAAGAAATTCCTTCACCAAAAACATTCAAATTTCACAATTCGAAGAGAATAACACGCTTGGTACAGAGAATCTTCAAATAGTCGGGATTTAACTAAGCAAAAACGAAAATTAGGGCCTTTACCGATGGTTTAGAGGCGAAAATCGAAGACGGGAAGACGACGAGCGAAGCTCGAAGACCGAGCTCGGGAAGTCTTTGAGATTGATCGAGATCTAGGGTTTTGCAGAGAGAGAGGAGAAAGAGAGAGAATTGGGGGCGAGGGAGATTTGGGCTTTTTTTGGGGAACGAACCCGAGAAGCTAATTGGGCGTTTGCGAAAAGGATCTGAAAGCACAAGTGAAGAGATAAGATTGTTTTTGGGGTCGGATTGTGAAATAGGGTCACACAGACAAAACACAAGCCGAACTTGCCCTGTTATTTATTGGGCATTTAGACTTTCTTTGGTCCGTTATTATTTTTCCTTTCGTTATTGGTTATTTTGTCAAAAAATTAAAAAAAAAAAAAAAAAAAAGAACCGGACCACACCCAAAAAGAGGACAAAAAATTAAAATAAAAAATATAGAAAACAAAGCCCACCTCTTTTTGTTACTAGTATGCCCTTTTTCCTTTGGGTCCGTACATGTAGGCGTGTAGCCCACCAGTGACATGTAATGAAAGTTCATCTTGTGGGGGCCCACATGAGTGCTGTTTGTGAGAGGCCATTTCAAAGAAAAATTTCTCCCTCATCTTTCTTTTGTGAATCTACCATGAGGGGGGAAAAAATATAACTTTGTGATTCTTTCTTCGAGCCCTGATCCAACCAAAAAGGGTGGGTTGTTGTAATTGGTTGATGTTCTTATGGGTTACATGATTTTACCAAGGCGAGGGATATGGTCTGCTTTGTTTTTTTTTTTTTTTTTTTTTGGGGGGGGGGTGGGGCGTAAAGCTTTTTTTGGACATTTTGGACTTGAAAAGAACGAAAAAAAATACTTGAGGTGCAGTTCTGTCCCGAGGAATACTCTAGAATTTAAGTACATTCCAAAAGTGCCAACAAGGATTGTTGATTTGGAAATTTGGCTAAGGATGAATAATCATCCCATCTACCTAATTTGAATGATATTGCACATACTTGAGATTAGACAACATGAGATTGCACATACTTGTGGAAATTAGCATTGGATGGTCTAAACCGAAATCAAGAAGGGGGAAAGAAAAGATAAGCAAGATGTCACATCATGGTAGCTTAGGCTCATTTCATTTCATATATGCATATATGAAATGTCCTCTTCAAGTAGATGTCCTCAGTTTTGCTAAATTTAATAAAAAATGTTTTTTTTTTTCTAATGACTTTAGTAATCTCTTGATTGATTTTTGATAAATTATTGCTTTGAAATTGTGTAGCACACTAGCATTTTGTGTTTTACCTAACAATTCGTCTACTTCTTTTTCTGCTTGTTGAAGATATGGAACATGAACAAGTACACTGGCGTCCTGGGGGTCTACAACTGCCAAGGTGCTGCATGGAGTAGCACAGAGAGGAAGAATGAGTTCCATCCAACGACGTCGGAGGCCATTACTGGCTACGTAAGAGGCCGTGATGTCCACCTCATTGCTGAGGCTGCCACCGACTCTGATTGGGATGGTGACTGTGCGGTGTATTGCTTCCACTCTGGTGAGGTTGTCACCCATCCCTTGCAACGCCTTGATGCCCGTGTCTCTTAAGGTTCTAGAGCACGACATATACACTGTCACTCCCGTCAAGGTCCTGGCTCCGGGATTCAGTTTTGCTCCTTTGGGACTCGTCAACATGTACAACGCTGGTGGAGCCATTGACGGATTGAGATACAAAGCGAAAGGCGGAGTTCAATTGTCGGAGATCGAGAGTGGGTTCGAAGGGGATGGAAATGTTGGGAGGGAAGTAGAGGATCGGAGCTTGGAGTTGGTGGGGATAGTTCATTTGGAGGTCAAAGGGTGTGGCAAGTTTGGAGCATATTCTTCGGCCAAGCCAAGGAGAAGCCTTGTGGGTTCTCAAGTGCTTGATTTCTCCCATGGTTCATCATGTGGATTGATGACTTTCAGCATAGATAATTTGCCTGAAGAAGGTAGGAGAGTTCATGTTATGAACTTTGAGTTATTAGTGGCTACTGGAGTCATTAATTTAGGCTTGGATGATTGAAGAAGAGTTGATTCTTAATAAAAGAGTTCCCAATTTTTCTTTTGCAAGCTTCTTCTTGTAGTCATGAGCTTATATGATTGTATTGTTTGGGAAGAAAAGGAGAAATTAAATTGTTCTACATTCTTTTCGACTTGGGCTTGACTCTTGTCTCAAACGCCCAGTACTCAGAAACTTGCAGACGAAAAACAACCATCAATTGTAAGAAAAATGGTATACAAAATGGAAAAACAGTTCTATGAAAATGTATAAAACTCAAGGATAGAAAAGTTGAGACGAAATTCCATTGAAAAGAAAAGAGAGAACAAACGAGTCATTTCAATTTTAAAGAACTTGGAGAATATCAACATGTCGATTCTTGATGTTTATGACAATTTTTCATGACCTGTATGTTGTAGAGACTTGAGGTTGTGTTTAATTAGAGTATGCTAATATCATTACTTCTGGAGTATGATAGCATAATAGTTGTAGACATAACCTAACAATAAATATACACCTGACTCTGTAAAAAAGTGTATAAATATACACCTGACTCTATAAAAAAGTATAGAATTCGAATCTCCACACCCCTACATTCAAAAGAAAAGGGGAAAAAAAAAAACCCATAATAGAGCCTCACAAGTTTGGAGACAATTCATAACTGGAACAACCAGAACCAATTTCCACAAGTTTGCATTTAAACCTCCTTCCATCAGTCCCGAAGAAAGTCTATACAAAGTTTGTCTACAAATTATATTATCTGTACAATAGCTGTACCTAAGAACCAGCAAACTTTTTTCGTTACTTGAACAAAGTAAGAAGCAGAGCTTCATCAAATGAAATTAAAAGACGTCATTCACCACGCCTGACATCTCCGCCCTATACCTTCTTCTCGTCTGCAGAAAAATGAGAACAATGTAATCATGAACTTGTGACTGCCGATGGAATCATGTTTCAGAAAGCAGTTGTTCAAGCTCCTGATCAAAGTTCTCATCATTTTGCAGCAACAGTGGTTGTTCCTGTTGCTTATGGTCTTCTTGGTGCTGCCGACCTAAACCCGTCTGCTCATAAAACTGTTCCTTCTGGGCTTCCCATTCTTCCGTAATTTTCTCCACTGCATCTCCCACCAAATTTTCATCTTGTGCAATGTGCTCTATGTTTCGAACATCCACAACCTGGCTCGCCTCTTTAAGAAAGATGAATTTCAAAATAAGGAGTAAGAACATAATCATGTTATCAATTGAAAAAAAAAGATTAAAAGAAAAGGAAAGACCACATCTTTAAAATTATGCGATTTGAACCTTTTTGGTTTAAATTGAAATATCTGAGTTCTATTAAAGTAGCGGAAGGGTTCAAACAACAATCCGAATTTTTTGTTTCAAACTCAGGAATATGGCGGGCCAGATTGAAATTGGACTGCATGGGTCCAGTTCTACGAATGCTGTATTTAGTTTAACAAGATGCCTGGGTAACAGGCACAGTTGACTTCTTTGCAAAATAAGGATGGTGCATTTAGTACCATAAAAAAATTCATAAACTGAGGTCGTAATTAGCTGGTAAGCCACTATAAAAAAACGTTACCACGTATAGCTAGCTTTTTAGCTTCTGAATATTCTGTTGACATTTTCTTGAGCCCTTTCAGATCAATTTCCATACCCTGGTAAAGACTCAACAAAAAGAACATGAGGTAATGACAATCGATTTATGGTCAATTTCAGGTATCCTAGTTTTATTTCAAAAGTATAATTCAAAATTGCTGTGATCTCTTAAACACTTTAAGCAAACATGTCACTCAAATAAGAAATATAACAAGTTTAACAGCAATTTTCTCCTTTTGCAAAGTTCAGCAGCAAAAGTAATTTCATTTTCCATGCGAGGAGAGACAAAATATATTATAATCCATTCAAGAGGTATAAGCTTAAATTACCATGTCCAACCAGAGGAAGTCTTGAATCCGAGTATTATCGAATAATCTGAAAGTACGAGGACAAAATATGTATGAGCTACTATAACTAACGTGTATATGCAAGAGTTCAACAAGAGTAAAAAGCCAAAAACCATACTTTGAATATGCAACTTGAATTCGAGCGTCCTGTAATTCTGTAAGTTGGTTAAGTGTCTCCACAACGGCTCCTTCGTTTATGTCAAGAAACCCAAAAAGGAACATATTCTTTTCCAGCATTTTTTTCACCAGAGCAGGCACAACTTTCAAACCATTTTCTTTTCCAGTAACAACAAGGTTTTTAAGCTTCTTCAGCTCTTCTGTCCAAAAAATATGGGCAAAAAAAAAAGATTCAAAGATAGAACCCAGAAACCATAAAAGGTTTTACCATGGATCAAAAGTGACCATACCAAGTGATAAATAAATCTTGAATGGAGGTTTGAATGGTTGAGTCTCATGAAAACAGTAGAGACAATAAAGTCCACCAAGCCTGCATGATAAAGAAGCTGAACTGCTCACATATCCTGCACATAGTATGGCTTTATGAGAGTTATTCTTTATGCATGTAACTGAAAACAAAGATACAAAATTTGTGATTTTTTTATTCTAAAAGCAATTTCAACCCCAATAATGCGCTAATTATCTTCTCTTTCTAGAAATTGAGCTTGATAAAGTGAACTTTAGTAGGCACCTGTCATTTTGACAAATTAACAACGCTAGACAATACAAGCGAACAAAAAAAGGATTATATACACACACAAACATACATGAATGTTTTCATACCAATGGCGTGGCCATATAAGGATTGCATGAAGAAGGCCAAGTTGGGAGAAGGAGCAGCCTTATATATATGTGAGAACTTCTTGGAAAGCCAAATCCTTTTCATTTCTGCCAAAGTTAATGACTCAACCTGTTTCAAAATGTCCCCATATTCATTACAAGAAGTATTATTAAATAAAAAAAAAAAAAACCAAGTTTTTGTTTGTGAAACAAACCTTAGAGAAGTCAGTTATAAGATCATCAATGTCCCTCTTGAATGGGGTCAAATCCATTCTTCTTGCCAATCCCTCCAAAAAAGTAGTTTGCTTTCAAAAGTTGGAACTTGAAAGAGGAAAAATTTTAGGAGAAATTGCAAAGAACAACTGTTTTTAGGTTAGATTTGAAAAATTATAAAATAATTTTTGTACAATAAAATTAATAGAAAAAACTAAAATAAAGAATTAGACTGTCCAAAACGCCCCCACTTCTTTAGCTTTTCCTCCCTCGTCTCTCTCTAGAGAAGATTTGCCGTGCACTGTCACATCGAGGAGTTGTCGCACCCAGGAGCTAAGAGTCGTTGCGGCTGAGAGGAGAGAAGAAGGAAGAATCTTATAAGTTTTTACTATGAGAAGCATCTTACAAGGTTTTTATTTTTATTTTTTTTAAGCATCTTGTGAGTTGTCGAGGTCTTTATATGCTACGTCGACCCAAAAAAGTGAACTAGAATGTAAAGTGAGAGTCCAGGAGCCAAAAGTCGTTGGGCCTAACAAGGAAGAGTGAAAGAAACAATCTTATGAGTTTTTACTCTAGAAAGCATCATGTGAGGTTTTCTTTTTTTTAGAGCAACTTGTGTGGGGTTTTTTTTTTTTTTTTTTTTAAGTATCTTATGGGTTGTCAGGGTCTTTATGTGCTATGTTGACAAGAAAGAGTAAGTTGCTATAAAGCTCTTATATGTTATTGTTTTCAATTAAAAGTTTTAGTTCTAAACATTTTTAAAAACCTTAGTTTAGGTATTAAAGGCATTTTTGGTATTTAATTTTATAGCAAATGTGATCGGTTAATAATATGATATTTACTAACCTCTTTAAAAACTATGCTATTAGTTTGTACGATAATTTTCATAAAATCCTCGACTTATGTACCTTAATTTAAGTTGCCTTTTAATTTTGTAAAACCCATCAAAATAGCCCCTGATACATACAAAATTATTCAAAATGCTTCTTCCATCTAGTTTTGTTTGCAATGTTAAATTGTTAACCAAATTTGCTGATGTGGCATATATTAAAAAGTAATTAAAGCCATTGAAGTCTAATTAAATATTAAAAATTATATATATACACATCTTTTTTTTTTCTAATTCTAACACCCTTTTTTCTCTATCTTCTCTCTCTATAGGGGTTGGCGATGGGGTGAGGGCGACATGGATGGCGTGCGGATGGGCTAGCTGGAAAACACCTCCGGTGGTGTTGTTGCTGCTGTTTGCCACATGATCAAACTTGAAGCTGCCGTTAACATAGGACAACTTACAAAAACGCCCCAACTTGTTAAAAATGCCTTCCAACAAACCACTTATTAAAACTATTTCTTTATTAAAAATTAATAGTTTATTAAAAGTCTAAATTACCCTCCGTTCTTACTCTCTCATAAGAGAATAGAAAGAGAATTAAGGTTTTCAATTTTTTTGCTTGAATTATAATGGGTAAAATAATAATGTGTGATTAATATTTTAAAAAATAAAATAAAAAATAGATAGTTTTAACAAGTTAAGAAAAAGAGAGCATTGTTAATAAAAGGTGTCTAGAAGCTTTTCACGTAGTTTTCTAGTAAATATATAACCATGAATTCTCTTTGAGATTTGGGTTTTCTATTAAAAAACAAATTGCCAAACACATAGAGAGAGAAAGAAAGACAGAAAAAGCAAAAGAGAGTTCAAATTCTATCATGCTTCATCTCTTTTTTTTTTTTTTTGCCTTTTTTTCTCTATTTTTTAGGCTTCTCAATTTCCTCTGTATTTTGTTGCTAGAGGCAGGGAAAAAAATTAAGCAAGTGAAGTTGAAAAAATATGAAATGTTCAAGGAAAAGAAAGTTAAAAAGTGACCATACCAAGTAACAAATAAATCTTGAATGGAGGTTTGAATGGTTGAGTCTTATGAATACAATAAAGACAATAAAGCCCACCAAGTTCCTCTTCCTTGTCGGGCGCAACGGCTCTTAGCTCTTGGGCTCTCGTTTTATATTGTAGCTCACTTTTTTTTATCAACGTAGCATAAGAAGACCCCGATAACTCAAAGGATGCTTAAAAAAAATTTAAAAAACCTCACAAGATGCTTCTCAGAGTAAAAACTCATAAGATTCTTCCTTCCTCTCTCTTCCTTCTTAGGCACAATGACTCTTAGCTCCTGGGTGCGACAGCTCCTCAACGTGACAGTACACGGCAGATCTTCTTCAGAGAGAGACGAGAGAGGTAAAGCTGAAGAAGTGTGGGCGTTTTGGATATTCTTAGTCTTTATTTAAGTTTTTTTCTATTAATTTCAATGTACAAAAATTATTTTATAATTTTCCAAACCTAACCTAAAAACCACTATTCTCTGCAATTTCTCCTAAAAATTTTCTTCTTCTAAGTTCCAACTTTTGAAAGCGAACAACTTTTTTGGGGGACATTGATGATCTCATAGCTGACTTCTCTAAGGTTTGTTTCACAAACAAAAACTTGGGTTTTTTTTTTTTTTAATAATACTTCTTGTAATGAATATGGGGACATTTTGAAACAGGCTTGAGTCATTAACTTTGGCAGAGATGAAAAGGGTTTGGCTTTCTAAGAAATTCTCACATATATACAAGGCTACTCCTCTCAACTTGGCCTTCTTCATGCAATCCTTATATAGCCACGCATTGGTATGAAAATGTGTATGTATGTGTGTATATATATATAATCTTTTTTCTATTCACTTGTATTGTCTAGTGTTGTTAATTTGTCAAAATGACAAGTGCCCACTAAAGTTCACTTTATCAAGTTCAATTTTTGGAAAAAGACAATAATTAGCGCATTATTGAGGTTGAAATTGCTTTTAGGAAAAAAATTCACAAGTTTTGTATCTTTGTTTTCAATTATATGCGTAAAAAATAACTCTCATAAAGCCATACTAAGTGTAGGATATATGAGCAGTTCAGCTTCTTTATTATGCAGGCTTAGTAGCCTTTATTGTCTCTATTGTCTTCATGAGACTCAACCGTTTAAACCTCCAACCAAAATTTATTTGTCACTTGGTATGGTCACTTTTTAACTTTTTTCCTTTTTCCTTTTGCTTCTTGGCATGAAGAGGGGCATTTGGGAAAAGGAAAAAAGAAGAAAGAGAGGAAAGGGACACTAATACTATGACAATTGCTCTCTTTTTTTTGGCTCTTTATTTATTAAATTTTTATTTCCAAATGGAGCACGAGGCGTTTACAGTTATAAATGTGCTAGGGCTGGCAAATCGTGTTATGTGCCGTGTTCGTACCAGCACGATTACAACACGACACGATTACGCTGAGCACGAACACGGCACAATTAATAAACGTGCCAAAAATATAAACACGAACACGACACGCCTATAACACGCGTAACACGACACGACACGATTAACACGATTATTAAACGTGCCGTGACGTGTTGACAGGATTAACACGATTATGGCACATTTAATTACAATTCTATCTCTTTCTTTCTTAATGAAATTAATATACGAGAGAATTTAAATCAATAAACGTAGAGCATGACGCAAGAGGCAATAAAACTAACTTTTATCTTACACACGTTTGTTTTGGGCCTTTTCTTAAACAAATGATTTACTTCACAAAAAACCTCATAAATCGTCAAGAAAAACTAACAAATAAACAAAGAACTCTATGCACATGATTGCAGTTGTCAATAAAATCACCACAAACATCTGCTGATGTTGTTGAACAAGGTATTGTTGTATAACTCAAATAACAACATTGATTTTTTTTTCTTTTCCTTTTATTTAAACTCCTTTCTTATCAGGGGCTGTTAATATGGCCATGTTAGTTACCTTTTTTTCCTTCAGTTAAAGAAAGTCAAAAGTAAGGATTCCTATATCTCCTAAAAGCTTAATCTTATTCGAATATACTACCAAAAATTTGTAAAAATTCAACAGAGCAGAGTCTAATGCAGAAGGCTAATATATTTGACTTTCTTTCTTTCTTTGGTTTTTTTTTTTTTTCTGGGTTTGTGATTTGTTTGAGAAGTGTGAGGCTTGATGTTAGATAATTGGTTTTCTAAATACTTGAAGATATCAGTTATTCTTATGCCCTGCATGGGATAGATTTCACTATGTTGCTCTTATGCCAGACTATTAGGAGAAAGCTGAAGATGCAGTTGATTATGAAGACATTGATGAGCAGTATGAAGGACCAAAGATTCAAGCTGCCAGTGAGGAGGACTACCTACTGCCCAAAAAGGAATATTTTTCTACTCAAGTTTCATTGGCTACATTGAAGCCTGCAGCTTCTGTTTTTGATGATGAAAATTATGATGAGGAAATTGAACAGGAAAGCAAGGGGGTTGAAAGCAGTGCTGATGCTCACACTAGTATTGTTTCTGGTATAATCTTAGTTCAATATAATTTATCATCCCTAACTTTCCCCTTTTTTTTTCCTTGTTCTATATATCATATCATTCTTACTGTTTTTCTTTTGGTTGTATAACCTGTTTTCTTTCATACTTCAGCTCTGGCCTAAACTTGTTTCCTCAAACATGATAATCGTAGCAAGATTTTATTTTCGTTTGTGAAGTTTTGAAATAGAAGCATGATTGGTATTTATAAAGCTGCTACTTGCTTTAAGAAATGAAAGATAAAATGTATGCTCGTACAAAAAGAAAGAGAAAAGATGTTAATGCTAGATTAAAAGCTCTTTCCAACTTTGTGATAGAGGAAAGATAAGGAATCTTTGTTACACGCAGACACACCAAAAAAATAAAAGAAATTGGG
>CAMOHE010043214.1:2120-86591 GCA_946598075.1 Artocarpus hirsutus
TTCAGATTCTTCTTATTTGCGCATGAGTTCTATGAATGGACTTGGAAACTTCAATCCGCTAACTGGTTCAATGCAGTTCCAAAATCCCGCTTTCAGATCCTTCCCACCAGGTGGGATAATTGGGAGATTGAACACGCCCGCTGGTCTAGGCCTGCGTGGCCTTCCTTCTTCGGGAATGATTCAACTGGGCCACACGCAAACTCCAAGCAACTCGAACGATCAATTGAAGTTCCATTCTGTGACAATCCAGGGAAACCATGATGGCAACATACTTAAAGGAATGCCAATGCCATATGAACTTAATCAACAACACAACAATGGTATTTCTCACATTGGAGACCTTTCCAGCACCATCGACGATACCACAGTTTTCCCTCTTTCCAACGGCCTCCCCAATGCGAAAATAGCAGCAGTTAATAGCTCAAACAGTAGTATTGGTGTCTCAAACAACATGATGATGCTAGGACACTGCCAAGATCCCCAAGGTGGAAGAGAATTTGGAAATCACCCTTCTGTCTCGGTGGCCCCGTTAAAACCAGATTTTTGTTCTCCTTTGCAAGATCCTGGTAGATGCAATGAAAATTGGTCGACTTCTGCTCAGCCATCTGGGTTCCAATCCAATTCTTTTCCATTAAACGACTGCTTGAAACAGGGTGCTCTTCATTGTAGTGGCTCAAGGGATAACTTGCCTGTGGTGGCCTCACAAATCAGTGGCAACCAATTCGACGCTTCTTCCATAGCTTCAGCCTCTTATAGGTCTCATGATTCGATAACAGAGTCGCAGTGCCAAGTATCGGGAATTAGTAATGGTGCATTTGTTACAGGGTGGGATAACCACCATAAACAAGATTCCTCTTACCATTCAAATCTTATGTCCGATTCAGTGAACTCTTTGGTTCCTGTTAATGGTGGTTTGGGTCCCTTGGAGCAGGGCTTGGATTTAAAGAACCCCATCTACCATACAAACATGGATTTCAATTCAATGGGACAGCCAAATTATAATGATCCCTTGATGTTGAAGTACGATGAGGTTGAAAAGTCAACCATGGAGACGTTAGGAATGAAGCACGAGTATCTCGTGGACCAACAGAGGCCACAGGGCAGTTACATCTCCAATAATAACTATGGCTCTTTGGGAGATGTTGTGAGTGCGTTGATGAAAGAGGTAATTTACATTTACTTTTGAACTGTTTTGTTTACCCTGATGATATCTTCTCTAAGATTAATAACACTATTGTTGCTATCTTTGTGAACTCGTGGCATCTTTGTCCCTCCTGACAAAACTCGTGAATTGAGGTTTATTGTTGGGAACATGGGTCAGTGTCCACTTGAAATAATTATTCAACTGTCAAAGTTCTGACCTGGGTTTGTGGCAAGTGTCTTCTACCAAGTCAAGAAAGTCCTTTTCATACCATTTAAAATACTTGCGATGCTTTTTACCTATTTTGATTGAGCGAGTGCCTTCAGTTTTAGTGCAGCGAAAACTCCAGTTGACAAGTCTTTTTATATCTAGTTAGCTTTTGTCAAATTTAATGTGACATGTCTTGATATAGCGACCACTTAACTGTATGTTTTCAGTTGTTCCAAGCCATGTGTTTCGGGTTAGCCATAAACCAAGACTTTTCTAACCGTCAGATTTTCATCAATTTTTGTTAATTCTGTCATATATATAACATAATTTCAGTTTTTGGTGATTCAGGAACAAGACAAGGCTAAAGGAGAATTCGATGCTTATCCTCTTCGGGTTTAAGGCGAAAACAGAAGAAGATTTTTTTTTTCGCTAGCTAGATGGATTTAGCAATCGAACCACTCTCTTTGGGAATGGAATTTACGCCATGTAAATTTACAGCATTTTGACTGTGTATGATCCACCTAGTCTAATCATCACTAGCTAGCCAAGAGTCTGTCAGCTTCCACTTCTCTAGTTTGAGCGCAGGATTAGTCAGCTTTCACATTTGTTTGAGGGATAATATTTAATAAAGGCCTTTTCTTTTTAGTATATATAAAGTTTTTAAAATAATATGAGGACTTTGTTGGCAGTGGGCCCAAAGAGAATTCATAATGGTGTGAATGATCTGTAGTTGATTACACGTGCTCTGACTTTTCATATTGTCCAAATCATAGAACCATTTTGTGGAAATCATGTACGAGTTAAGAATTAAATTGAGGTAATTGAAGGACCCGACCAGCACCTTGAGGCATTTTTGGCACTGGTTGACCCAGCAAAAAATTAAAAAAGAAGAAGAAGAGGAAGAAGAAACATGTACATTAACAATCATATTCTAAGTTCTATTGATTGTGAACTGTCTTACCAGGCGACAAGTCCATATATTTTATGTCTCACATATAACCTCATCATTAGACAACTCAGAATGATCAAGACATCATTAGCACAATATATGTATAATCATCTCCTCATGATCTGTATCCTCAGACCACCTAATTTATACTTTATTCTCTCCCTACTCCACACCAGCGAAGAGAGAATGGAATAGTAAACATGATTAAAACAAAACAAAAATAGTATACTCAAAATAACACTAACACATACTGATTTGTTTACCAAATTTTGGATATTTAACCGATTTTTAGATCATGTCACTTAATATCCAAAATTGGGTAGATCAAATTAGTATGTTCTCTAGCATTACTCATAGTAAAACGTGTTTTTTCTTATCGGATTTTATATCTGGGCGGCGAGAAAGTAGGACGAGAAAGCGTCAAGAACTTGCGGGAGGAGTCCGATCCTGACATCAACGGCGAGATGATCATTGGGATTCTGCATGAAATAAGTGACCTGAGGGATTGGAGGGATCAGTGGGGAAACAAAGGCTGATCCTGATCCATTGAAGAAATCAAGCTTGTGAAATGGCATTCTTGTCCAATCAGAGACGAGAGTGAGTTCCTTGAGAGGAGGGAGAGAAGCCTGCGGGCCTTGTAGTCCCTCCATGTATGCCTTCACGTACTCGTTGTTGACCAAGTTCTTGGCTTCTCTTATCTTCTCAATTATGGTCTTGTAGCCAAGTTTTTCGACTTCTCCGGCTGATAATGCGACGGAGGCGAGCACGTAGGCGTTGCCGCTAAAACCATTGGGAAGTGGGGGCACCAGTTTGTTCCTGGTGTCCACTGCAAATTGTAGGCATGCCACTTTTTCTTTTCTTAGCCCCATAGCCTTGGTCCTTGCCTGGAAAAGGTGAATAAATTACCTATGATTCACTTGTATACATAGATTTTGCATCTGGAGCGAAATTTGGTTCAACACTAAAACAACATCCCTCGAAAAGAAAAATCAGATTAAATGAGAAATTTAATTAGGAATGTTAGACAAAATACACAAAGGAATCACGATTAGAATCAAATATTGGTTTAAACTATTGTAGCGGCCGAAAGCTTTACGCTATAGCTACAGAGAGTTTTACACTATGAGTGTCAAACAAGCTAAGGGTCATCAAAGTCAAGACTTCGTGAATATGATTTTACGAAGGCAAAAATTCCCTCCAACATATACGTTATGGATGAGTTAAGCAATTAGGTTATACACGGGAGAGGAGATGAAACAATTGACAATTGTTTATAAATACAATTCATTACTATTAGAGATGTTCAAGAATTATCTTTTAAAGAATTTAAACAGAACAAATAAGATTTTCAGTGCTATCTTTCAATATTGATAAAAAATGATAATTTAAATTAGTTTAATAAAAATGAGAATTGTACGCATATAATATGTAATAAAGTTTAGAATAAAATCTTTTTAGATCAATCGAAAAATTTACACAATAATCTTTTATTCAGGCAAAAAATAAAAAATAAAAACAAAATCTATTCAGCAGATTTAGAACCACAAAAACATGCGACCAAAAGTCATGAATAGATTAGCTAACTAACAACCCGACATACAAACAAGACGCTTTGCACTTATTTTATAAGTAACATTGTTTAGATGTAATAGAAGACAGCAAATTACTCTTCATGTTCCATGAGCGACAACATTCAAAATTTGACTTTAGCAATATTGCATGCTCTATGAAAAATTTAGCAGTTGTCTCTCACGAAAAAAGGAACTACAGTTGACAAGAAATTCAACAACAGAGTCTCATATATTCCAGCTTCTAGGCCTTTGAGAGTTCACACTTCGCATATATTTAGCCAATGTATATATATGCCCACGGCGTTTCACTGTATTCATTCTATTGCAGAAACATATATATATATATATATATATATATATATATTATATATATACACGAACTTATTTTTAATAGTTAATGATTACGCTTTTATAGTTATATACATAAAAATTTCTCTTCATTATTTGTCATATTTTTTGGTTAATTATCTATTAAATTTTAACTGTCAGATTTATATCAAATGGCTGATTAAATAATGTCTATTGAAAACGTCTAATTTTCCATTAATACAAAAATAGTGCAATTAAAAACAACCACCAAATTATAAGTTGAAAACAACTTTAATTTTCTAAAAAAAAAAAACTGCCAGAGAGAATAACCGATATCAAAGGCCACACATCGCAACGTTAATTTCTTGTCATTCCTGTAGTTTAATAATCTAAAACCTCAAAAAAAAAAAAAAAAAAAAGAGAAGGAAAATAATTACCTTCCACAAGAGAGCTGCAACAACCTCAAAGGAAGAACAAGAAAAGCCACCATCCCCTTCCAGAATTCTTCTCTTCAAACTTTCCACAAAAGCGCCACTGAGATGAAATGTCTTGAAAACAAAACCCTTTTGAATATTTGAAGAAGCCGTGGCTATAGAACATTCGGCAGCTGCTTGCATTATCAACTGAAGAAGATGATCTATGGCTGCAGCACCACCTGTCTTTTGATGATGATAATTTGGATAATTAGAGAGTTTTGAAAATTTATTATCAGTAGTACTAGTACTGCCCAACAACAGCGTAGGTCTCTCATGCACTGGCTTGAACATCTCGAGAATATTTATGTTAACTTTGCTTTGTTTGATGATAGCAGAAGTTGTAGAAGCCCAAGCACTCAGAAAATTGTAAGCCGCTGGTCCGTCGAATAGCGCGTGGCTGCTTCCGACTCCGATAGAGTACCCTCCGCAACCAAACTTGGTCACCTACACACATATACACATGTACATGACACACACGCACACAAACATATATATATATATATATATATATATATATGTCTTGACCAAATTATGAAAATTTTTTAAATTAGACATTAATATATGAATGAGTCTTAGATACACACACACACACACACACACATATATGATCTCTTTATACACACACCATATATATAACAACTCCTAGTTTGTCTTCTTAAGCTTTTGTAACGTTATCAGTTTAGTAATTCTTTATTTTGTGATAAATATTTCGCTTGTTTGTAGTAGTCCTTTTATGATTTTAATTGTGTTGGAAGAAATTTCCAAGAATTATCTCTACGATATGCTACTTTTGGGTTTATGGGAAGCATGATTTAAAAGCAGTGTACACGTACGAAAGCATACGCATCACTCATCACACAGATTTTGTTGTTTATTAACTAACGATGATCATGACCATTTCTCTTCTGTATTTTTCTTTTCAATTTCTCGCCTTTTTTTTGTCCCCTTAAATCATGGAAGAACGAGCTATATATAAGGAGACACATAGACGGATGTCGGAGACAAAAAGAAGTAAAATATTGAGGTAGTTCTCAAAACCCTAATAACGATCACTTTAATTACATGGAAAAAGTCTTTTTATAATATAAATTTCTTTCAAATCCCTTGAAATCTTCAAGAGGGTTTCTGGCCTACATGTATCCAAGTCCCGAGGCTTCATCTTTTTTTTTTTTTTTAAATGTAAATGATGAGGAAAAACATCCCAACTAGATTTAAGGGAACTCATTAATTACAACAAATTTTGTCCACATCTTCTTTTCCTGTTATATATAAGCAACGAAATTCCTAGCAAGAAGATATAAATTTATATATCCTCACCTGAGCAACAACAAGCGGCATCTCAGAGAAACTATTCCCACCAAAATCAGGCTTGAAAACCAACTTCTCAAAGAAATCAGTGTACTGAGTGAGATCTCCAAGTTCAGAGATCTTGGGCTGAGTCGTTGCCTCGGCTAGAATTGCACCTTTGTTGTTACACCACAGATTAAGCTTCCCATCACTCGGGTTCAAGATCAACCGACCCGCCGCCGGGTACCAGATAGCCAACGTCTCTTCCAAGCCACTTTTCAAGCCGTTAAAAACCGAACAAAGTGACAAACCCTTATGATAAGCATCAGTGTAAAAGTAAACCAAGTACATAAGTGTTGGACACTGCCTGTCCAAGTTGGAGAGGTTCAGAACTTTCTGAGGGTGCAAGATTTTGGGGTACACGGGTACAGTTTTTGTGACTGAAACTCTATAAGGGTAATTCTCATGTTTTGCAGCCATAATTAATTAGCTTAATTTGGGAGAGAATTTTTGTGTAGTGAATATAAAGAGAGATGAAGTAAGAGGGTAAGCTATTTATATGAAAATTCCTGGGAACAAACAAGTTGTCTAGTGCCCTCTTTATATATTACTTAGATAAAGGGGTTGCATGGTACTGTTTGTGCATATGGAAAAAGAAACTAACACATGATCTGTGTTGTCTTTTACCCTCTGTATGGTGTTATCTGGCTCGCACTGGAAACAGATTTTGTAACGATGACCCACTTGCTACCTGTGAATGGTCCATGCTATTCAATCTGTGGACCCAAATTTCTATTGGGTTTGGAACATGTTCCGGCGCGGGTACAGCTGCCATTTTTCAGGACCCGGTTTTTACAAACCTTTCAAACTAATTAACGACCCTTCTTGTTTAATAATTGCAGACTTCTATGATAAGAAAGAGTAGGTGTTGAGTCAAAAAAAAAATTGGTCAAGGATCGAGAGCCTGATTTTAACAAGGTGGGACAACTAAAGAGATATAGAATTTTAAGAGATAAATTCAAAATACAAATTTTATAAAACTTTAAATACAAAATTAAATGAAAAAAATTAGGTGAGATGGCTATCCATCTTTGTCCGTGGATGGCTCCATGCACGTTTACTGTTTTACGGATGTCATCGTGTGTAATAATTAAACTGTATGTAAGTTTTCTCGTTGATGGCCTTTCTGAAGGTTCATGAAGTTGATGTGTCTATGAAATTTATTTGTTCGCTTTTGTCTGTTTTATCAAAAATAAAATAAAAATAAAAAGCATACGGTAAGTTTAGTAGGATGAAAACTTCAGACTTCTGATTGTTAGAGAACTTTTGCCATTGGGATATTTTCTGATCATACCCAATCGTTTCAAAAACTTCAATCAATGAGATTTTTTTTTCATATGCCCCATATGATTCCTTGTTATATAACCTATGCTTTGTGAAGCTTAACGACATTTTAGACAATGAACAATGATATTAAATATAGAGATCTATTTAGAAGCATGTCAAAATCAAGGTATAATGATCGACATGTGAAATTGTCACATCTAATAGACGAGAAAATGTACCTTGTCTCCATATATACAACACATATTGCTAACAGGTGATATATTATCTTGAACATTTTCCGTAAAATTCGTGAAGCACATGTACTCAATGATGTCCAGAGAAGTTGAGAGATCTTTCAAATATATATATTTGGGTTTATCATATCGCATTTCTAACTACAAACAGTGTAAAGCTTTCATATGGTATAAATTTAAAACAAAAATTTGTTTAACTATATATACACTCTTATATGCTACAATATATAATTCCAACTATACAATTTCAATTTTTTCCAGTTTCAATTTTTTCTCTCAAATGCCATGATATACAAATTAAATTATGTATAGCTTGATTTTATAGCTTTTTCTTTGATATCATCCTTACAAAGTTGTTTGGCAAAATCAATTTTAAAAAAAATAATCTATACCATAAATCTTTCACATGCTACAGTTTTCAATTTAAAAATTTTTGATTCCACATTAACAAAATGTTCATTTTGTCGGGTTTAGTTTCCTTTGGGTCGAAGCATAGTGCCACGCATATGTCATTGTCACAAGAGCGTCGATCGTCACTATTACACACATAGACAACAAATGAAAGCTTACAAATTGTCAAGTAAATTTATTATTTCTCCCTTCACTAACCAGAAGTTCAAGATAACATAAGTACTACACAGCTTTAGTCCATTAATTAGAATTTGAATAAACACACACACATGACGAAATTTCAAAATCTAACTGCTGAAAAGTATTTAAGATTTTCTTACATGCAACAAGATTTAATCCCGGATCAACTACCAAACTAGCTACAATAATATCTAATTGAACTCTACATTTCAATAATTAACTAGATTCTCATTATTGGGGGTACAATTTGGTCAGGCCTAAATTGTCTACGGGCTCAAACGGCCCACAATGATAAAACGGATCAAATAGATCCAAGTAAGTTAATTGACGTAAGAAGTGCGAATCGAATTTGTTTCGTTTGATCGGCTCTATCTTGCTTGTATCCATATTGTATTGGTTGTTGAAGGTAAATCAGATTCCTTTTTAAGTGTCCAATCGGATTAATCGTCACGAGTTGACAGTTGTCAACACGAATAGACAATTATTAGCACGTCTGATCATGAACTAAAACATGAGAGAAGCACAATTAGCACAGCCTATCACAGATTGACATATGTCCCACTACTACAGTTACTCCCAGTGCATCACTCAACTCCGTCAGATGGTTGGAGACCACGACTCATCCCTATTGCCTATATAAGGATATAGCTTCCTCATTGTGAGGGGAGGAAGAATGGCAAAGCACATAGAAACTCTGCTGAATTGAATTCTCATCTTTTCTTTATGCTGTCTTGTAATCTGCACCCAGAAATCGTATTGTAGTGAAGTATAGTAGACGTAGCTCTTTTAACAGAGTGAACCACTCTAAATTCTACGTGTTGTATTCTTAGAGTCTATTTGGTTCATAGATTTGAATAAAAAATTTGAATAAAGATTTAAATTTTTGTGAGAGAAAATACTGTAGCAAAATGATTCGAACCACAAACCAAACACACCCTTATTTTTATAGTATTATTTTATTCTTTCCATTGCAGTTTGATATTACACCTCCATTTAAGAGCTAATAGGTCTAATTAACGGTGATTTGAGGGCCAAAGTTTCTTAAATCAAACAGATACAATACGAATCAATATTTTTATATTTGATTGTAGATAAACCGTCTACACTTGTCATGCCTATTGCTTACAATTAGGGACAAATCCACACATAATTAAGCTTAAATGATCATTCCACTTGATTTTTTTTAAGTTTTTATATGTATTTTTGTTGAAATTTGAAGTTCATTACACACAACAATATTTAATCCCCAAATTAACTACCAAACTAGCTACAATAAAATCTAATTGAACTCTACCCTCGTCACGTCTATTACTTACAATCAAGGCGAATCCACACAGAGTCGAGTGTGGTGGTCACTTCACTCGATTTTTTTTTTATTTTATATGTATATTCTGTTGAAATTTGTAGTTGACTCATCCCCTCCTGCGAATCTCTGAAATTACCCACCTCCTCTCACTTATTTTTTTAGCTCCACTCCCGCCTACAACCATGACAAAGTGGAGATTCTAAACAATTGGCTAGTGGTCATATACATACAAAAAGTAGACTTTTAGTCACAATATTTATTATAATTAATATACATTTAGTCACAAACTATAATTTAATTTTTATTATGATTAAAGCTTTTAACCACAAGGTTTTAGTCACGAAAACATTTTACGACTTAAATTTTGTTAAAAACTATTGTGATTAAAAGTTAATTTTTTTTTTTTTTTGGTAGCGATAAGGGAGACGTTCAATTATCAGACTATTTATATATGTAATGTACTGCCATCACAACTGTAGAGGTAAAAGCTGGTTTGCCATTTACGTGAAGAGGATAAGTGCTGAAATCATGAGGGTATGCCCCACATTTGGTTTTGTAATACTTGGACGTGGTAAAAGGACTCAAGTTATAAGCACTTACCAACGAAGACAAAAACAACATGATCAGCTTTGAGCTCAGAGGGAAAACGACCAGTCGACCAGAGTCCCGAAAGGCCAAAAGATAAAGCAAAACATTTGTATTTGATCAGTTTTTCTTTTGTGAAAGTAGAATATTAGTAGCGGTAGTAGACTTTGCAATGTATTAATTATTGCCACATGACTAAGGTGTACGGCTGAAGCTAGTTTAGTTGGAAAAACAGGTTGTCATGTTTTTTAGAGAGAGAGAGAGAAAGAGAGAAGGGGTTGGCAAGTTGCTGATTGTAGCAAAGCATGCGTGTATTCAAAGCCCAGACTTTGTCTCTTATTGTCTCCTACTTTCCCTGCATCATGCCCTTATTCCAGGGGTCCTTTTTGATTACCTCCTCTCTTTTTTTTTTCTTTTTTTGTTTTTTTTCAATATCTCATTATTCCCATCTATAAATCCTTCTTCTCACACAAAAAATGTATTACTATCAGTAGCATCTCAAGCTTAATCTAGTGCTAGATATAATTATTATTGTATGGCTATATTTGTTCCCATACTTCTACTAATCATAAGTTTTAAAAGGAGACTTCTTCACTTCACCTCTTATAGTGCTTTGCTCTTGACTTGCATTATCCGTCTATATGCATGAAAACGTACAATCATTTGCATTCAAGTTTGTGGCGGCCTTACATATATATTCCCACTGTAAGAATTCGACAACCATTTTTTTTTTTTTTTTTTTTTGCAAAAAACAAGACAATAAATGTTGGAGATTTTAGTTGTCGGTGCAAGAACATATGGTGTTCATTGTCATTTTAATTTCTAAGAGGCAGAACAAAACGTGTTTCAAATTGTTGTTATAGTTGAGAATTCAGTTGCTTCTAAATTTCAAACAAATATTCCTTGTAGACTTGAAATCACGAAAAGAATATGTGCTGTTAATTAATTCTAATTAAAATAATAAATACTAACTAATACATGAACGGTTGTAAATATTTTTTTCCAAAACTAATTGTAATATATATCAAGTTTTAAAAATATTTGTGATAAATAACAGATTTATAATATAAATAGCTTATTTATTGTGTAAATAATTCTACATTATACAAAAGTAAATTTAAGGTATAAAAAATTTATTTACCTCATTTGTAGTACAAATAAGATCTTACTTACATAATAAATAAACTATTTATATCATAAACTTGCTATTTACTACAAATATTTTTAAAACTTCAAAATATTTAAAAAATCTGTTAATTCTCTTCTTCTCCTGTAATAATATTGCAAAACTTTTTTGTCACGCATATATTTCAAGACATTGCTTTTTTTATTATTTCATGTATATCCTCAAACTCTTGAAAGATTTATTCTTAACATATATTATACATATAGATGGTACAATTTGCTAGTCCCACTTATATCTTTATAGGCTTTATATACGCATGGGAACACATATGATATAATTATATATAGGCATTTAGCGATCTTGCTATATTCTCAGAATCTTTTCGTTGTCTTTAAAAACCTAATTTAAATTCACTAGTGCAGAAAAAGAACAAGCAAAAGCAAAAGAAACAAATGATTTTAAAACAATTAAAGCTCATTGCTTTGTACCATGAAGACCTAAAGAAAATTTAGACAAATGTACGTGATATATATCTAGACCCGTGATCCTATGGATGGTCAAGTGTATATACATGACACATGTGTACACACCCGCACCCATATAAATATAAAAACAAAGATAAATATAGGGTTAATTACATAATTATAACTCCTAGTTTTAATTATTTTTTAATTTGTCTTTTTTTTTAGAAACTAAAAGGGTATCTTTTAAATTTAAAATATTTGTTTCAACAAAACAACATAATTACCTTTAAAAAATTATGAAAAATACTCTTGGAAATAAAAGCATAAAAACTCTTAAAACAAAACATCAAATTTCAAGAAAAAAGTTCTCAAGTTTTATGAACTTTTAATTTTCAAAATATTTTTTAAAAATTTTCTCAAGAAAAAAATATATTTAAAAAATATACTTGGTCTAATTAAGGATATGTTTGTTTTATTTCATATTTTTTTTGTCGAAAAAGTCTACAAAAGATAAAATTGAAAGAAGTTTTTTAAATTCAAAGGATACCTTTGTAGTTGCTTAAAACAGAGAGATAAATTAAGAAATTATTAAAATTAGGAGGTATAGTTATATAATTAATTCTATAAATTTAAGTATAATGCAATTTATATGCATACATTGTTTTTTACAGTCATTCAGGATGGTGATTAACATGAAGAAAAAAATGTAATTTGACAATTTTTTAACATAACATCAATGTTAGAATGGTGTAACTCTAAGAAATTAATGTAGTCATCAAATATCTTTACCCTCTCTAACATTAATGTTGAACAAAAAATTAATGTTGAATCAGTGTAACACTAAAAACTTTAGAGAGTGTCTGGGAACCAAGTTACAACACCAAAATTCCAATTGCTACGGCATAAGGCACTCACATACTATAATATAAAGTACAAGTATACTAAATATAAAGTTCTCATATACTACAGTACTATTTAAGTTCTAACTTGGTTCTTAAACACTTAATTTAAGATTGTTACAGTTGTCCAACGATAATGTTATGTTATATGACTATTGTGTTATATTTTTCTCTTCAATATATTACGTATACGTACATAAATATAATATATGTATATATAACTACCTAACTACTTTTGAACCCTTGAAGCTACTCAAAGGAATAAAAGAAGGGAACTTTATATTGTTTGTACGTAGCACACCATGAGTGGTGGTGGAGAGAGGGCGTCTTTATCAACTTTTTGTTTGTCTTTTTGCCCCTAAGTAAGACTTTGACGGGATGCATTCTTGGCCACCATGCTTGAGTGAATGAAGCAAGGTAGGGCTAAATATGACACTTAACGAGTATTCTATTATGTCTTTTGAAAGCGTTCTGATCCATTCCACTTTAATAAATGAGCAAATTAAAGTTGGATGCTTGTACTTTTCTCTGGTGTCCTTACTACTCACATCAATAAAATTGATGGAATAATGAGACTAATATATATAACCTAATATTCATTTAATGGAGTTAAAAAATTGATTTCTTTTCTTTCTTTTTTGTTTTTTCAAAGCAACGCACCAACAAACAAATTATTTCTACAGTGTTTAGTTTATAACCACTCGGGCATCAATCATAAGCATCATTATGCACATTCCTAAACTTGGACTTCTTTTTTTTTTTAGAAAATTAAACTGGGACTTTTGAATCTTATTTAAACTGTAAAAACTTTGAAATTTTATATTTTACTGGAATAAATTATACACAAATATTATACCTGTGCGTGTGTGTTATGTTGTTTAGTCGTCAACAATTCTGTTTCCCATTGAAGTAATCATATATAGCTATGTCAAACAAGTCTTACGATAAACAATATTACTAGAAAAACCATTCAAATAAAACATGATTTCCATTTATACGTGATTATTGCTACTTTCTTCTCTACCAAACATGTTTCTGTTTGCGTTCGTATTTTGTGTGCCATTTTCTGTTAAGCCATTTCCAGAAAGGAAAATAGAAGGAAGAAAAGTATGAGATTCTTTTCGATAATGTGTCGTTTGTTACAAGAATTAAGAAAGCTCACCATGAAATGAATAGCATTACCGCAAGACTTATGCAAAAACCACAATATTTGCTGCCACGTTTAAAGCAGCACTTGAGAGTCAAAATCGTCGCAATTTAGCCATCGCTTAGACCAACCAACCCCACAACAAAACAAGGAGACCACCGCAACCAGACACGGGGAATCCAACAAAATATCAACATAAAGAATTTTTTTTCCTTTATTTTTTAATTTATTTTTGAAGAAGAAAAATGTAAAAAAATAATTAGAAGTGAAAGAAAACAGGTTGATGAAATTCCCTGGAACACCATCAGCACCATTCAAGAAAATACTTTGAAAGAAGCAACCAGAGATGTTGCTCAAGTAAATTAGATCATAACTCATGATATTTCATAATCTAATTTTAAATAACGAAATCCAACTTTAGGTTCAATTATTTCTCCAACGGAAAATACTGTCAAAAGGTTTTTTTTTTTTAATTTAAAGAAACAAAAATCAGAAATTTAAGCAGGCAAACGTTTTTAATCATCCAATAATATGACCCCCTGCTGCTCGGCTTTCTCCGTGCCTTCATTACCCGCACCATCACTCTTCCTCTCTTCCATCACATCTTTCTCTTTCTCGGTCCCCTCCAGCAAACTGGGACATCCTGACCAAGCCGGAGGCGCTGATCCACTCTTTTCTTTCACTGGGTCCAGCTCCGATGCCACCGACTTGCTACTAGTTTCTCTCTGAGATTCAGATTCTTTTATGGGCTCCAGCATCTCAACTTCTGCTTTTGTGGCGGGAGCAGCCACAGCAGCAGTAGCAGGCTTCTTGTCACCTTGAACAGAAGACGGCAAGCTGGGGGCCACCTCATTGCCCTTTGAAACATCCTTTGGTTTTTCATCAGGTTTCTCATCCAGAATTTCCATAGGCTGAGCTGAAACTGTGTTTGCCGGTGCGGGAGAGAGAATCCGACTCACATCGTCGCAAAGGGCTTCCAACAAGACAAGGTTTTTTGCTGAGTTCTGACTAGTGGTTTCCTCAACTATCTTGCACATCTGCCAATAAGAAGTAGGAGGAACAACACAAAACATATTATTTTTCAGCTGCAAAGTAATTAAAAAGATCTCTAAGAAGACAACACAGTTTTCTCTAGTCTAGCATTGCGTGTATAAGAGCAGAAGTATTTACCCCATTATAGAGACGAGCCAATTCCAACCGATCTGGATTATCATCACAAGCAACAGCGGCAATTTCTTCAGCAGCTGCAGAAGCAGAATACTAGTTATCTCCGAGCCAAAAAAGGAACTTTGAAACACGGCAGCATACGTTGATTTAACAAGATGATACTGTAAAATGAAAGCCTCATCTTTTTGTGTGTGTGTGTGTGTGTGTGTGTGTGTGTTTCCTTTTTTTTATAATCATTAAAATTTTTCAGGTGGGAGATATAAACAGTCTCCGTTTTCCTTCAGAAACATGATCCCATAAATAAAGCTTATACATGCACATCAAGAGCATAAAATTTTCAAGGAAAGCCGGCAAAAAAGAGAGGGAAAAAAAAATGACAAGGACACAACTGGAATCACTGCCCATCATGGGCGTAAAATTTTTAAGAAAAACTGACCAAGAAGAGAGATAAAAACAATGACAAGGATACAACTGGAATCACTGTACTTACTGATGGCTTGTACTTGTGGCAACTGATCAACCATGCATGCTGCATCATTCTCAGCCGGCTGAGTCCTGGGAACATTTGGAACATTTGAGACCTTGGGCTCGTTATCAGGTTCTTCATTTGGAACCTCATTTGACCTTGCCATATCACCCTGAGGTACACAACAAAAATTACATGAGCAACTCAGACCATTCTAAGAATAAAGCAGCCTACATTTCTCCACACAACTAAAAGATAACAACAGATCAAAGGAATGAGACGCATGGGGAAAACAACACAGCGACTCACAAAGTATTCCTTCTGGTACTCGGCATTGAGTCCTTTTTCCAAGAGAAGCACTCTTTTCTTGATATACTCAACCTGTCTTCTCTGCATATCTCTGAAATGGTACAGGATAGACCCATCTTGGAACAATTGCGATTGGTTTCCACATCCAGTATCTGTTGCCGCCTGTGGAGCATCAGCTGTCCCATCATTCTCATTACCATTTTCCTTAGGAGCGTTGCCCCCGGGCGCCTCTGTACTCGCTGTATTTGCTCCACTCTGTGATTGAGAACCCGGGACAGGTAAATTGATGATGGGAAGATTCAACTCGTGACAGATGATTTCTTGAATCTTCAAGCCTTTGTCATCAACAATAGCTTGCCATCTTCCATATCCATGCCTTAAAAGTTGAACAAGTAAATGATTAGTGGCCAAACAGAATATCTTTTTAACTTGGCAATCATATGGTAGCTGAGTTATTAAACCAGAAAATAACAGCAAGCCAATAGCACCATAATTATATGCTACACAGTAACTCACCTCTCATTCAATTGATTAAAAGCACTCCAAATTACCAAATTTAAAGCATTTAAAATGCATTGAGAATTGGAAAAACACATTCATTTATTACAAAATGGATCTCTATGTGGAGATTCAACGTTTCATATTGCTCTATTTTAAAGCCCAAAAAAACACAATAGCAAAGCAATTTAACCATTTTATACTACTTATAGTGAGAGCATACTTTAGTACAGCACGCAATAACGTTAGGTCATGCTCCTCCTTCCAAAACTTTCCACCCTTCAAACCTGGGTAGCGCAACAGAATGTCGTCTGCAAAAAGTTGAGTTCCCGGATTGTCTGATGCAAACTTCACCTATAACATTCCACCAAAAGTAGCAAGAGATTAGGACGAGATAAGAAAAGTACACATTTGATAAGATAATAGACTAAATTTAGTTTGAACCGAGTTTCGAAAGCAGGGACATTCGATTTATGCTCACACAAAAAATAATAAAATAAAATAAAATAAAAAGTTCCACGTCCAAAACAGAGAGAAGATTAATCAAATGCCTTTCCAGTCACAGTTACAGGTCGGTAATAAATATCAAGCTTTTCTGTTTCAAACTTACTTTTTCCCTTACTAGCATCAGAACTGCAATGCGAACGAGTACATCTGGTATTCTGAGTCCTTCCTTTGGAACACCATCTACAGAGCCAAGATGCTATAGATATTATCAACAGAGCAAAAGAAGAAACAGAAATAGAATTCAAGTGTAATATCAACAAAAAGTCAGGACAGAAGATCATCACCTGAAAAGGTAGGAGAGTCAGTAATATCTTCAGAAATGTGAGACAAGAAAAGGGTTCCATAACTGAAAAGAAAAGAATAAACACCCGTCACATATAAATGTGCCATACCGTTTTTGTTTGCTAGAACAGACATACAAAATGTTAAAACCTATTAGTAATGCACAACAATATCACCATTTTGCTCTAGCACTCAACTTGTTTTAACTCATTAAGTCGCGTTGACACCTAAAGAATCTCGTAGATGTGCAATTTATGCGAAAGCAAATAGCAAATCAAGTTTATCTAGTCTAGATCTGTGGCATAACATTAGAGTAAAATGGTTTAACGATAAAAATTAATCATTTAACAGGAAAAAAAATGCAGGTTACAGTAATATCAATTCCGTTGGGTCCCTCGAGGACATTTGCAGAAACGTCATCTCATCCTACCAAGAAAATAATAGAATCTAAAAGACCTTAAATATTGACCCAAAAGAAAAGACGAGATAAAAGTAGAACTAGAATTTGAAAGTTAAATCACATTATTATACAGACTGCTCGGAATGGAATAAATAAAAGAAACACCGTACTCTTTTATTTCTTCATATGTCTTCTGCTTCATCCGAGATGTAAACTCCTGCCAATCAAATTCCCCAACACCAAACCTGCAACATGTCCCCAAGAGTAAGAATACTGGGAAACATATGGATGCTTTATCACCTTAAATAAAAGTAAGCAATTGAAGATGAACGCAATTGTAAAAATGACTGCCAAACAGACTAAAATAAAATAAAAATAATCACATATATGCACATAACAGAACACACAGATAGGTAAACACAGGAACCATCACTACCAAACAGAAATTTAATGGGGGAAAGAAAATTAAGGGCAGACCTCATCAAAATCTGGACAAACGCAGCCCTCTGATTTTGATTGAAACCCAGTACTCTGAATGATCTTCCTTCACCTTCCATCAGAGGAAGTGGTTCCATGCTATCCACTGTTAAAAAGAGAGAAAAAAAATAAATTGTGAAATTAGATTGACCATGAACAAAGTGGTTGAACATACACATCCACGATCTTATTGCTGCAATAAAGATGATGGGGGAACTATACCACGGGACTTCTTTCTGCCAGGCTTTCTTGAAGGGGCATTTCCTGATGACGCAGCTTCACAGTCAGTCATTTCAGCTTCATAGTTGTCATCCTCACCATCAGAGCTCACATCCTCCAAACCAGCAAGGTCATCCTCTTCAACAGACACCATCTAAACGGATTCAAACAGCACAATGCAATTATACTTCTACATAGATAGAGAAATATATTTCCGCGTGGAAAATAAGTCATTTACTTAAGTAACAGGTTTGGATGTTAACAGCATATTCAATCCATGATAACTTACACATAAAAGAATTAGGAGTTAAAAATATATATATCTTATAAGGACAAAAATGAAAATACCCATCAATCTTATCCACACGGTAACGTTTTATCTTCAGGAAAGCAAGCTCTCCAGAGAAACACAGGTATAATCAGTAAAATTCTAAGCAAAATAGGATTACATTAAACGACCAGACCTGCTTACGGCTTCTTTTTCCTTTGCCTAAAGCTTTAAATTCTTCGACTTTGTGAACTTCATATCTGTCTTTAAGCAAATCTTCCCAGTAAGTTGACCTCTCCGAATTGCTCATGCTAGATTTTTCGTCCACAGAAGCCTTTTGCGCTTCCTCTTCCGCCACAGCCTCTGCTTCTTCAATGTATTCAAAATTCGCTACCTATAAATTGCAATGATGTAATTAATTGACAAAACCGAAACAAGAAAAAACAAAAACAAAAAAAAAAAGCACAATAACACCACAACGCAGTGTTGTAATGCGAGATGCATTCTTATTTCCGTATCCACTGGCTACACCTAAGAAGAGTTCTCGGTGAGGGTTTTTCAGCAGACTGCGCACCACGGACACTCACACCCCTCTTACTTAAAGAGGTGTTATTTAAAAAGGAAGAAAGAAAAGAAAAAGTAAAAGTGGTCAAAGTCATACATTATTTTCCTCTTAGCGACCATCCCAAATTCACGCGAAAATCTGCGGTCATAAATTCTTTAAAACATGACAGATTTGAATTTTTAATAACTCAGATATAAATTGCAATGATGTAATTAATTGACAAAACTTAAACAAGGGAAAAAAAAAAAAAAGAGCACAATAACACGACAACGCAGTGTTGTAATGTGAAATGCATTCTTATTTCTGTACCCACTGGCTACACCTAAGAAGAGTTCTCGGTGAGGGTTTTTCTGCAAACTGCACACCACGGACACTCACACCCCTCTTACTTAAAAAGGTGTTATTTAAAAAGGAAAAAAGAAAGGAACAAGTAAAAGTGCTCAAAGTCATACATTAGTTTCCTCTTAGCAACCATCACAAATTCACAAGAAAATCTGTGGGTCATAAATTCTTTAAAACATGACGGATTTGAATTTTTAATAACCCAGATATGCAAAATCTACCCCACAAAAGCAAATAATAACAACAAGATTTGCCAATAATCAGGAAGAAGGGAAATTCCTGAGGCATAAATCAACAAGCATGTAAAGAAGTATTTTCATATTATTTCTTTTAACATTTGGTCTTCACTTGAAATTGGCAGGGTCCGGAATATTACCATTAGTCGAAACCAATTGTGTTATTAAGAGTCCTTTTAAAGAAAACAGAATCAATAAAAAAATCCACGCTAATGTATAGCGTCAAAATTACACATATAACAGTCCCAACGTAATTTCACCATCCAATGGTGAAAATTATTAGAATAAAGAAATCAATGAGATAATGTGGTTGCCAAGGCTCAGGAATCACACATAACTCAACTAGCTAAGCACTCCTTTTGCCGGGGGGGGGGGGGGGGGGGGGTGGTGTGGGGTGTGAGAGAGAGAACGTAACCATACAATTTTTCACAAGAAACAAAGGACTCCATTGAAACAAAAAACGCTACAGCATAATAAAGCAAGAAGCGAAGAACCTTAAAAGCCTTTAAAAATCCGTCTTCCTCTTCATCATCCATTGTGGACTCTTCATCACCAGCTTGTTCTCGGTCAAGTAATCTATTGAAGATTAGGCAGACAATCAACAACGTTTTCAAATAGCTCACGAGCTGTAAGTCAAGTAAAATGAAGCTCTTATACTGTTACCTATCTATCGCAGCATCATCGTAATGTATTTGTCGGGATTTTCCGGCTTCATCATTTTCCTCTGCAAATAACTCCTTCGAGCCATACCTTATTATATCATCTAACTCTTCCTAAATAAAATGGAAATCACTTAGTATCGGACAATTTTGTTTTAAATTAGTCCTTACTGGATACTCCCTTATTTCATATAACACGATTGCAACAAAGAGGCTGGTAAATGTCCTGATATCTAGAGTCGACTGATTACCTGATTAATATTTTGAGTCTTCAATCTTCCAACAACTAAATGCTCCAAAACCATTTTCTTCTTAGTCATTTGCATCATCCTTTCTTCAATGCTTCCACGCGTTATCAGCCTAAAAATCATAACCTACAACACCACAATCACTGCCCGTCTTAAAGAAACTTGCACCAATGACAATTTTTTTTACAACATCCAAATAAGTAATTACAAACCTTGTTAGTTTGACCAAGCCGATGGGCTCTAGCCATAGCCTGTAAATCTGCATGTGGGTTCCAATCACTAGAGAGGGGAGGAAAGACACACGTTCAGCAAACAACCAAAAAAAAAAAAAAAAAAACCAACTCAGTAACATTTTTAATAGTTGTTATGCAGAAAAAACCAATTTAATGCAAAGGTGTAACTCCAAAATATTTTCAATTGCATAAACCAATCCTGATTAGAATATAATAAATTATATATATATCAACAAACTATAATAGCTTCTTGAAATCATGTAAAAAAGGAAAATAGCAGATGAAGGGGATTTAAGAGCCAATATTGCACCTATCATATATAATGACTGTGTCAGCAGTTGCAAGGTTTATTCCCAATCCCCCAGCTCTGGTAGAAAGCAGAAAACAAAACCTGGTGGAGTTTTTGGCATTAAATCGATCAATTCTTATCTGTCTTTCTGCTCCACCAACCTTCCCATCTATCCGTTCATACTGCCATTTCTGAAATAGAATGTCAAAGGATAAAATAAAATATCCGTACAACGCATAAGCATCAACCCTTCAACCGCCTGCATATTCATTTATACATATGTATGCATAAAAAGCCTCAATATTGAAAATACCTTGTAAGTACAGTAGTCTTCAAGCAAGTCCAACATCCGTTGAAACTGTGTATATATGAGTACTCTATGCCCTTGCTCTTTAAGTTTCACCATCATTTTGTCCAACAATTGCAATTTCCCAGAAGACTCTATTAGCTGTCTGTAATTTGGTAAAGACAAGTCGTCTGAATAAACAGTTTTCTTTTGTTAAATTTGCATTAAAAAAAACCCAATTCAACATATCTAAATAACTCAATAAAGGAGAAAATATGTCATTTTGACTGAACAAAATACACAGCTTCATAGGCAGATAAGCATTTTTTTTATATACAAATAGGAAATGAAGATATTCTACTAAAAGTTACTTGTAAGCTTCATTTGAATCTTCTATATCTGGTTCAACTCCCTCTAACATGTAGGGATGACAACAGAGCTTGCGTAATTCCATAACCACATTGATAAGAGAAATCTGGTATTCAACCACAATAATATGTTAGGTCAGAACACAATGAAAGTCTTTATTTCAGAAACACAAGACTTTACCTGTGCACCACCACGTCGAGTCAGTATTTGATAGTTACGAGTAAGAATTGCTTTGTAATACTCTTTCTGCTTGCTACTCAACTCAAGACGCAGAATAAGTTCCTTTTTTGGAGGCATATCTTTCATGACATCTTTCTTCACTCCTGCACCACCAGGAATGCGATTCAAGAACTTCTAGAAACATAAAGTGGTTTGCAAAGGTGATTGCACAATATCACACCTTTCCTTTCTTTTATAAAGGAGTGAATCAGAAAAATACTAACAATCATAGTCATAATCATAATGAAAATAACGTAGCTCATTAGATGATTTCATTTCACAAGTAACATAACTTGTTTCATGATGTACACGACAAATCAAGACATATAATACTTAGACATATATCTACCTGATGTTAAAAATCTCAACAATTTACCGAAGGATAATTTATAACCAGAAAAGATAAAGATGGTTACGTCTAAGAAGATGGGGTGCCAACATTTTATGGAGCCTTGAAATCTGTTCCTCTTGATTGATATCCTTGAATTCTTCCTGGAACTCCTCCAAACTTCCAAACTACAAGCGATGAAACATTCAATACTAAATAGTAAAATTCTTAAAAAAAATTATCATCTCTGATTTCAGATTAACCAAAACAAACCATTCCTCGTGTGTTCGGATACTCACCTTCCCAGCGTCAAGGAAGTGCATGAGCATAAATAGTTCATCAAGATTGTTCTGCAAGCATAGTAGATCAGAACAACTTATATATGTTAAAAAATAATTCAGAGATGCAATCAAGATATTGAAATTTAAATATTTATATTTATAACCAAAAAACCCTATTGATTAATAACTGTAACGAGCAATAGCAGAAAAGTGTTGATACTACAATATTTAAGGGTATAAATTCACTCTAAATAACAAGAACAAACCTGAAGAGGAGTTCCGGTCAAAAGGATGCGATGATTGCTTGAGTACTGCTTTAATGATGAAAATAATTTTGAATCCTTATTCTTGAGACGATGACCTTCATCAACAATCTACCCAAAGATAACAGCAACATTAAGCAGGAAGCCCATATCTAGGCAAGGAATTACACGATAAGCCACAGAATGTTACCATGCTTTCCCACTTTATTGCTTTGAGTGATACTGTGTCAAGGTTAATCATCTCATACGATGTCAGAAGGACATCAAATTTGATGCGGTCTTGCTTGCTTTCACTAACTGGAGCTGATTTCTTTTTCTTCAACTTTTTCTGATTTTTAGGAAAGTAAAATTCATATTCTCTTATCATAGCACGAGCTTGGGAAGTACCAACATACATAACCTGCAGCAAAAATATTTCCACTCAGGGCCATATTACTGACCAATTATGTGATAAAGAGAAGAACCGCATGTACATACCACATTCATATGAGGTGCCCATGTCGCAAATTCACGCTCCCAATTTCGCAATGTTGATAGTGGCGCAACCACCAAATGTGGAGATATATTATCTTCAAAAAGAGATGCTAAAAATGCAATACTTTGTATGGTTTTCCCTGGAACCAACAAAGTCCCAACAAGGTGACACATTCCAGCCATAAAGATGCAGGGGCTTTAAACCCCTTGCCACAGCTACCCCCAATCCAATGGAAGAAGACAAAGGATAAAGAAAATGAAATAAAAGCAATCGACTCACCAAGTCCCATCTCATCAGCAAGTATGACATGAGTTTGTTTGGACCAAGAGAAACGTAAGAAGTTTAACCCCTCAAGCTGATAAGGATGCAGTTTACCTTCATTTACACCAAAAACAACTTGAAAATT
Organism: Artocarpus hirsutus; assembly: GCA_946598075.1. Lineage (NCBI taxonomy): Eukaryota > Viridiplantae > Streptophyta > Magnoliopsida > Rosales > Moraceae > Artocarpus > Artocarpus hirsutus. The sequence continues at coordinate 25,554 of CAMOHE010043214.1, forward strand.
TATGATGAAGAGCCAAATATTATGCAGAAGCTAAAAAGTAAGAACCAAATGTACGAGAAAAAGGGGCAAAAAAATACATGCTAGACAGAGTAATGTACCTCCGGAAAGAAAATCAGGACTGTGTTCATACGGCTGAAACTCTTTTTGTTTCTTCTTTAATTCAACTGCATCTTTGGCGATGTTTTTCTGCTTAGACTGTTTCTTACCCCTCGATTGAATTTTTTTGAACCTGTCAATCTCTGGCTGAAAAGCAGAGATGTCCGATTCAAATTCCCAATAGCATTCATCATAGGAAAGTTCTTTCCACTTGACAAGATATTCCTTCTCATCATCATCTCCTCTGCAACATTTATATCATGTTTAATGATAAAATCTACAACATTCAACTTTCTCAAAGCATAGCAAGTAGTAATATCAAACAGCAATTGCCCATAAGTTCATGTAAAAACATAGTAGTCATCGTAGGTCCTTGAAATTCCAAAGCTATTATAAGTTAGCTCAAACTAAATGCTAACCTCGCAGCATAACCATGCTCAAATTTTTCAATTAATAATAATAAAACAGCAAAAGAAGTTTGAGAAAAACATAAACCTGCAAGCAATAATTCGATCAACAGTTGTCCATTCAGGTCTAATGGCAACAAAGTCATCCTCTGAGTTATTATTTGATGCTGCTTGACGATGGAAATTGTTTACTTTGGTTCTTAGACGTGGATTTGTCTTGAAAGCTTTGAGAAACTCCTTTTCTGGCACCCTAAACAAGAATATACGCAGCATTTAAACGGAAACTTTTAAATAAAAAAATTGCATGAAGAAAACAACATATTACAGTAAGAGGTTTTGATATAGCTAAACAAATTGATTGTGAGCCATTCTATTAAAACAGATCAGCGCTGTAATAAGATGATAGTGATAATTAACCATGAAATTACCATGTGCAGTGCAAATAAGATAGTCCCTTCCACTTGACAAGATACTGCTTAACAAAAATTTGTTTCGACCCCAGTTTTGAAGCATCATCATCAGCAGCAACAGTAGGACGCATTTCACAATCCAGTATCTTATCAATATCATTAAGAGGGCTAACCTGCAAGCATACTAATTTTAAATCCTCGTGCATCACCAAAGCATGTCATCCGTAACTAATAAAACAAAACAAAAAAGGAGTCATACACATTCAGGGCAACTCCATTTGCCAGGAACAGGAGCTTTTAGAGGCAGAAGCAAGCACTTAACATGGTACGCATAATTACATGTTTCGCAGCACAGAAGATTCTCACTTTCTCCACAGGCTTGACATGAATCCTCTTTCTATTTGGGGGGGTAAGACAGTAAAAATAAGCATAAATGTATTTGTACATGCAGCATTAATGGATCAATTTCTAAGCACAAAAGAAAAAATGTGATAAGCCAAACTTCTCCAGGAAAAACAACCTTACAAAAAGTAACAAATATTTAAAAAAATAAATTTGTTTTTTGGATGTAAATTATTTGACTTCATGAACACAATTCTCTGCGCAGGATGCAATATAAGATCTGTTACAAGCAACCTTCCAACTCATGCATAAGCTATGTGCGATAAGAAGACAAGGCAAAACTGATCATTGGATAATTTCCATGTCAAATAATGAGTCCATAAAAAGGATAAAAAGTAGAAACAAACCGCATCACTCCTAACTATCTTCTCAAACTTCTCCTGAGCTTTCCCACTCTTTCCAGGCAAAAGATCATCCTCATCTGAGTCATCAAGATTATAAATAGGCCTTCGATCTGATCTCACACGGAGCCTCTCAACCAAACTACTCATGTTCTACAAGACCAAAAAAAAGAGATCAAGTTATCATCGGGTAGAAGACATGGAACAATGAAGGCATACTCACAGACCATTGAAAAGCAATAACTTCTACTTGGGCCCGTGGAGTAGTTTTTTTTTTTTTTTTATACATACAAAAAAAAGTTTCATTGATGATCAAAATCAAATTACAAAAGAAAATAGAATAAGATATTGAAAAACGAAAAACAAAACATATAGAAGGAAAAACAAGCAATCAAGCTTGCACTGGCCTACATGATACTAAATCAAATTTTCTTCAAATATGAAAACTACCGAGTTTGGCTTGCATTGATCAGGAAAAAATAAAAGAAAAAGAAAATGCGGATTTCACGTTACAGAAACGCCTTACAATTCAGAGCTCCAGAGTTCAAACCCCAACATTAACCATACAAATTACTAAAAGTTACCTCCCCAAATGACAATTACACAACGTGATAAAACAAAATACACGACTGAAACTCGCGCAAAAACGACGCTACAAAAGTACGAAGACGCAAACTAACACTCAAACGACAACTTACAAAAGACACCCATGTGAGAATTCTCAACAAAGAAGCAAAATTTCATGCAAAAAAGAAATACCCACTCGCTAAAACGACGAAAAGAATTCGAAACGAGAAACAAATCAGAAAACGATTTACCAGGGTTTCTTGGGAAGGAAGAGAGAATCCAAAATCACCATTTCTCCAAGCCACCGTTTGGAGAAGTTATGTTAGTTAAACATACAGTTGAAGGGTGACATGAGAGTTTACCTGAGATTACCGGATCTGAAGAATACGGCAAAATCGAACTGAAAAGTTTAGCCGGACAAGTGAAAACCCTGAGAGGAGACAAAAAGCGGGAGATTGCAACCGGTAAGAAAAGGGAAAAAAAGGCGGTGTAAAATAGCGACAGAGAGAGTTTAATCTCACCCGGACGGACAGTAAACTATTCTACTTAACGGATATATATGTTCTTTTTAAGCGCTTAGAAAAATCGATAATTCCTTCTTCTGCAGAAGAAGGAACAAAGGAATAAAGGGTTTTGATGTAGAAGTGGGGATTTTTGATGTGTAAATGTAAGAAAATATGTGGTTGTTCATTGTAATATTTGTAAAATGCGGGAGTTAATAAAATTAATAGGTCATGAGTTTTTTTTAATTATTTACAAACCTAAAACTTGATCCAACTATTTTTTTAGGTCTAATACGGTTGACTAAATAATTATTAATATTTTATATATATATATATATATATATATATATTTATTCTTCTTCTTTTGTTAGGTGCTCCGGAAGCAGGGTTACATAAAGGTTAAAATGTAAAAAAAAAAAAAAAAAAAAGTAAGCTCTAATTGTGATTAAAGTTTTGTAAAAAAAAAAGGATTGGTGACAATATATATATATATATGTATGTATATTTAGTTTTTTCATGTGTTCGTTTCTATACTCTTTTGAACATGCAAATCACATCGTCCCCTTGAAAGGTAGCAATGTTTTGAGCTAAATATACTACAAAAGATGAGTCCAAGGATGTGTAAAAATCTAAAAACATATACAAATATACTTATGAAAGGAGGACCATCCAACCACACAGAAGTTTTTGATTTGATTAGACTAAAATTATTAAGTATTAATTATCAGTTGTACAGTTATCCGTTACGTAAAATAATATGATGTAATTATAGAATAATGGATTGTCTTACACACATGTGTATATGTTTTGCACGTTGTATGAAAAGTTTTACGTCCTATTAAATTAGATTATTTACGTCATCAAGATACTTTTTTTAAAAGTACAAGATACTTATTTTGTGCATAACACTAATGATTTATCTTATTTTACTTCATTAAATAGTATATACTTATACTATGGAGAAATTATTCGATGCAATCATCTTACAATATATTGTATTGAAAAACTACTAATTACGCACGTCATGTGAAGTAACGTGATACAACTACAACAGACGTGTTATCCTTATTAAGATTTCAATTAAGTGTGTTTTACGCGTAATGTAAACACATGATAGATAATTTTAAAGATAACAAATTGATGTTCCTAAGAATTCACTTAATAATTTTTTCCGTTTTGTTCATTACTTAGAGTAGGTCTAAGTATATATAATTTTTTTGTAGAAGGAAAATTATAATTTTCAAACAAAGTAGACGTTTGTGATATATAAACAAATAGTATAAACTTAATTGTCTTATTAGAAATATCTTAAAGTTATAGTCTGGCTTCACAAATTCTTATTTCTCATGTGGCATTTACATAAATTATGGATTAAAGAAATGAAATTGTCATCAAGGAACCTGCATTAAAGATGGTAGAATAGTCTTTACATGAATGCCTTTTTGAGAAATACGTGATTTGACTACATACAAATTTAGCCATATAGCTAGGAATCCAATTTTCAAATTCTTAGTCCTAAATCATTAAGACAAATCTGGAACATTTCTCAGTTTTTACCTTTTTTCTGTACTCTTCATATTTTACTTTCCCCTTTCTTTTTATCTCCTTTCGAATATTCAATTCAAAATTTCTTTCCATGTACGAAGATTTAACAACACCATGTTTTCATGTTTTCTATATGTGTATTTTTTAAATCGTTATCTTGCCACTTGTTTTGGTAATTTTTAGTATGTATCAGTAACAAAGATTTAAAAATTTAGAGGCCAAAAGAAAAGTTATAAATCGTGGTCTCCCCATTTGTTTTTTATATTTTTATTTTGGAAAAAAAGAAAAAAAAAATCACAACATGCAAGACATTATGAACATCATTGCACTCACATACCCTCTTTGTTATAAGAAAATGATCTGATATTGTGATTGTCGCTCACACTAGGAATTGAACTGCTGTTTTTCCATAGAACTTATTGTTTTGCTTGGCCGACAATATAGTCTAATACCTCTCTAACAACATTGAATCGGACTTTGTTGTCCCTGTTCTTACATAAAAATACACCAGATCGATAGTCACTTGATATAAATCATTTGAATAACTCAATTCGAATCAAAATAGAAGAGTAGAAGAGTAGAAGAGTAGAAGCCTCTTACTACAAGAAACACAATAGGGGCAGATGATTGGTTATATTGGTAAACTGAAATAACATGCAAAAAAATGAAGAGTGTGGTTTCCCCGTTTATTATTTTTTGTTTGTTTAACCTATTCGTTTTTATTTATGGAGGAGGGAAGTAGCCTATTTGTGAAGAGAAGTAAAAATAGATGACTAGATTTGAGGATAGAAATTAACAACCAAATTTACATTTTTTTTTTCAAAAGTCCTAAAATTATACGTTGTTGCCTCCAATGGTAGAGCCAGAAAAGTTCTTTAATGGGACACAATACAAAGAAGATATAACATTTTATTAAATGGAAACATAGTTACATATTTAGCATGAAGTGAGGAGAGAGTCATAATTTTATTTATTAAATAAGGGTGCAACAACTTACTTCAATTATTTAGTGGAGGCAAAATTACGTTTTTACCTACTAATTTTTAAAACATTTTGTGGGTAAAAATTCAAGGTTCAAATATTAAGTGGAGGCATGTCCCTCCCCACGCCCATGCCCCAATCAATGTAGAGCAATCCATTCAAATTTGAACAACATTATAGGGCATCAATAATACTAAACACCACACATTAATATAGGATGAGTCTTACAGCATAAGACATACATGTAGGACCCATATTTTATTAGTTGTGGTGTTTAACACTAATGGTGTCTCGAAACTATTCTCCTTTGCATACATTGGCAATTGGCACCAGTATATAAGCTCACAAAAGCATCCAGGTGAACAAACACTGAATACATGATGGCAAACAATTGCACTAAACATAATCAACATAATTAAAGATAGCGTAGCTAGTCTAAAATGGGCTAACCATATTCTCACAACAAGAAACATAGCGAATATCACTACGTGGAGCTTGGAATCTCACAGATGCCATCAATTGACATATGTTTTGAAGCCCATTGCCCCACACCTTCCCATTCAAACTCCTCCTCTACATTATCTATTTGGGAATCAAGTGTAGCAAGTTTATGTCTCCCAAACAATGCGCGCAGAGACGAGTTTCCCCAAGTGGCAGAGTAAATACTCGACTCCAAGACCAAGTGCTATCGCCTCCCTCACCACGTCCCTCAGGGCCAACATATTGTCTTCTGACAACTCGCGGAGAGGAATTTGCACGAGACCGAAGAACACCAAGCTTATACGAGAGAACGTGATGTCCCTGAAGCCCAGCAGTAGCAGTCCATTGCAAAGTCTCCATCTCCATGCTTTTGGATAGCTTCATTCATGCATTGGAATGACTCCTCCATTGAGGCTCTTTGTCTGCCCGCTGAGTTTGAGCAGCTTTTCTATCTAATGGGGTGATGGAAAAGCTCCCAGAAATTGGTACTGTGCCAGGAAATTTCCACCGGGGCGGTCTCCCCAACTATATATCAAGTTTTTGGTTTGATTAGACTGAAATTAGGTAAGCATTAATCATTACTTATATCGTTATCCCTTGTGCAAAATAATATGATATAATTGTAGAAATATAGGTTATCTTACAATGCATGTTTATACATTTTACACATTCTGTGAAAAGTTTTATGTCCTATTAAATTAGATTATTTACATCATTAAGATACTTTTTTTAAGAGTACAATATATTTATTTTTTATGTAACATTAATGATTTATCTGGTTTTACTTCATTAATTAATAATACCTATACTCGGTAGAAATTATACAATGCAATCATCTTACAATACATCGTATTGTAAAACTACTAATTACACATGCCATGTGAAGTAATGTAATACAACTACAATAAGTATGTTATCTAGAAATTATAGGGTGCAATCATCTTGTAATATATCGTATTGTAAAACTACTAATTACACATGTCACGTGAAATAACTTAATACAATTACAATAAGTATGTTATCCTTATTAAGATTCAGATTAAGTGTGCTATACATGTTGTGTAAGCACAGAGTAAATTATTTTAAGGATAACAAGTTGATGTTCCCAAGAGTTTACTTAATAATTTTTCCATCTTATCCATTACTTCGGTCTAAATATATATATATATTTTTTTGATACAAGAAGAGGGGAATGACACCACTTTTAAGTGTAGCTCAACTGACTCAAACCCTCGACATATGGTTAGGGTGGAAGAACTTACAACCAACTAGGTTGCCTTCACGTGTTTATATATAATTTTTTGGTAGAAAGAAAATTATAATTTTCAAACAAAATAGAGCATTTGTGATAGATGAAAAAAATAGTATAAACTTAAGTGCCTTATCAGAAATATCTTAAAGTTGTAATTGGCGTCACAAATTCTTATTTTTCATGTTGCATTTAGGAAAATTATAGATTAAAAAGATGATTGCCAGCAAGACACCTGCATTAAAGATAATAGGAATGCCCGTTACATGATTTTTTTTTTTTTTGAGAATTCGTAATTTGACTACGTACAAATTAATCATATAAGTTCTCAGAATCCAAGTTTCAATTTTTAATCATAAATCATCAAGACAAATATAGAACATTTCTGAGTTTTTACCTTTTTTTCTATACTCTTCAAATTTTCTTTCCTCTTTCCTTTTATCTCCTTTTTGGTGTTTAATGCAAAATTTCTTTCCATGTATGAAGATTTGACAACAGCATGTTTTGGTGTTTTCCATATATATACATATATATATATATATATGTATGTATATATATTTAAAGAGTTATCCTGCCACTTGTTACGGTAATTCTTGGTATTTATCGGTAACGGATACATAAAAATCTAGAGGGACAAAAAAAAAGGTATAAATCGTGGTTTTCCTCGTTTGTTATTATTTTTATTTTAGAAAAAAAAATCAAAACATGAATGACATTATTAACATCATTGCACTCACATAGCCTCTTACTACAAGAAAACGAACTGATATTATGACTATCGCTTCCACTAGGAATCGAATTGTTGTTCACCTATAGCCTAATACCCCTCCAACAACATTCAATTGCCCCTGTTCTTACATGAAAATACACTAGATGAATAGTCACTTGATATAAATTATTGGAATATCTCAATTCGAATCAAAATAAGCATATGTATATAGTTGTTAGAATTATTTACTAATAAGAAGCGGGTACTGAAAGAAAGATTCTCTGTTGTAAAACCCAGAACATTGCTTCTTTATATATCATAAAATATGATTAGACCACTTTTCAATTTTATATAATTGATTTCGAAGAGTAGGAGTCTCCTGCCATAAGAAACACAATAGTGACAGACGATCCCTTATATTAATAAACTTGAATAACATGCTAAAAAAGGAAGAGTGTGGTTTCCCTATTTATTACTTTTGTTTGTTTTATCTATTTGTTTTTATTTATGGAGGAAGGAAGCAGCCTATTTATGGAGACATAAAAATAAATGACTAGATTTGGGGTGTAGAAATTAACAACTGAATTTACGTAATTTTTTTTTCAAAATTCCCAAAACATTATTTGTTGCCTCTATCTCTCTCCGATCTGCAACTGTGTCGTTCCAGCTTTGCCTTTGGGAGCTTGGAAGATCATTAGATGAGGCATGTCCCTCCCCGCCCATGCCCCAATTAATATATGCCTTGCGACAGTTCTCTTTTACATCCATGGGCAGTTGGCACCAGTATAAAGATTCATGTGAACAAAACAACGAATACATAATGGCAAACAACTTGACCAAACGTATTTAACCGAAAAAGAACAAGCGTAGCTAGTTATAGAATTCTCACAACGAGAAACATAGCAAACATCACCACTTCGAGCTTCGGAGATAATCTCACAAATGCCATCAATCGACATTGGTTTTGAAGCCCATTGCCCCACACCTGCCCATTCAGCATTTTTTAGTGCATCCGTCTCAATAATCCAATCTTCAAATGTGTAACCGCCAAGCACTCGCCCAACCGTCTCAATAATCCAATCTTCAAATCTCTAACCGCCAAGCACTCGCCTAAATAAGGGGAAAAACAGCCCTCAAGTCTTCTGAGAGCAATAGCCAACACATTGCCACAATCAATTTCAACGACAACTCAACACCAATAAAATCAAGAGAATCCATTATAGCAACCTTCACATTCATCTTTACCATTCCTAAGTCAGATAAGCCGCCAACAGTATAAATCCCCAAGAATATCATCATCATTGCTACCAAGCAAAGACTACATCTATAATCTTTTGACATTACTACATGCAATTCTAATCTTCTACCCAGGTAGTGCTTTACAAAAAAGCATAGAGAAGAAGTGAAAATCATATACAAAAAGACCTATCAAAGATCATGTACAAGACTACAACAGAAACCCAAGGCTTGGTGAATACAATCTGCTTCAGTGCCAGTGGAAACGTTGGCCCGAGACATAACCTCTGAGCGTGACTGCCTCAACCCCTCTAACTTGGTTGTTGCCTCCTCCATCCTGGCTCTTGCTTCATCAAACTCTTTCTCTGCATTCTCTAGCTGGGAATCAAGTGTAATAAGCTTGTCAAAATAAATCTGTCTCCCAAACAACGCGGAGACGAGTTTCCTCAAGTGGCAGAGTAAAAACTCGACTCCAAAACCAACTGCTATCGTCTCCCTCACCACATCCCTCATGGCCAACAATATGTCCTCCGACAACTTGCAGAGAGAAGTTTGCATGAGACCAAAGAACACCAAGCTCAAACCAGAGAACATGATGTCCCTTACAAGTTTCGAAGCCCAGCAGTCCATTGCAAAGTCTCCATGCTTTTGGATAGCTTCATTCATGCATTGGAATGACTCCTCTGGAATCACCAAGGCATTGAGGATCTTTGTCCGCCCGCTGAGTTTGAGGAACTCTTCTATCAAATGGGGTGCCACCGCGTTTCCATAGAAGACTCCCAAAAATTGGTTCAGCTTACTGTGCCAGCAAATCTCCACTGGGGCAGTCTCCCCAGCTGTTACCCCGGCAGTTTCTGAAGCAACTTCACAATTGTCTCCTAAAAGCAAAACCACAGCTTCATTGTCAAGACATTTGACACCGTTGATATCATCTTCATCAATACCAGAAAAAAATTCCCTTGGTCTTTTAACCATAGGTGACCGAGTTTTGAATGACAAAAGTTGAAATTGGTTGAAAACAGCATCATCGACCATCGCTAGCTCAGGCCCAACAGTGCTAACTGAATGGTTGGTAACATGTACGCATGTGCCCTGACCAATGAGATAAGTGTAAGAATTATCATCCAACACACCGTGTAGTATAGAAGAGATACGTGTTTATTACGTTGTTGTTTGTTTAATGATACATTTGGGTGCTTGTGTGAATTGAGTACCAAATGAGATGCAGGCATACCTCTTGGTTGTCCTTTGTACAATTAATTGTAATTTCAAGACCTATGTTCCCATCATCTTGAGAAATAGGAGGCCTGGACACAATTGTTCTCTGTTCAGATTCTAACCCATTGTCATCATCTTTCAATATTAGCTCCTTGTCTACCTCCTTGGGCCGCAGCTTGTCTGAAACATCATCGAGTTGTAACTTATCCAAAACATCATCTTTTGACTCACCTAATGCATCATCACGCACTTCCTCTGTCACTGTGACCTTAGACGGTAGTCTCTTCTCTGATTCTAGTACTCCTACACTTGGGAGTTTTGGTGGTTGGCTTGAGAAGGGTTCTTTTCTTAACTGGGATATTGCTAAGAGTTTGCTGATCTGGGAAAGGATCATCATCTTCTTCTATTGGAGTGTTTTTAAACAATGGCTCGTCAGAAGGACTTTATTCAAAGTCGACTACCTCCTTCCTATATTTTGAAGTTGCAACAATCTCTTGTTGTGTCCCGTCTATTATTGTAAAAGGCATGCCGATTTTGGAGCAGAATGACAGTATCTCTCTAGTATCTAACTTTAATCTTTTAGACACTGACTTTGGCAGAAGGGTCCTGCAAATTGACGTTGGACTTCATGAATCGGGTGAACTTGTTAATCATCTTTTTCCAATAAGCCACAAATTTTGGCACGTACAGTCCTTCACGCTCACTGCCAAACATTTGAATCTTTAAAAGACTTTATTGAGGGAAGGCTCTTTAATGAAGAATAAATGAAACGAGGCAGACCAGATGACGGTGAATCATGAAGATCACCCTCTGAGAATGAATATAATCCGGGGACCCCCTGATCTATTCCAAATTGTCTTAGTACTCTATGGGGCCAGTAGCTGACACCATACACATCATTACCAATGCATGCCGGTAAAAGACAAGGCTGAATGCTGACAACATATTCCAAGTCCGACCAAGTGCCATTATAAGAGTCAAATATCAGGACTTCAACAGTATCTGAAGTGGAAGAAGTTTCATTATGGAAAAGGCTTGAAGCAAACGCAGTGGCTAGCCCAACATAGGGCCGAAATATGAAATTATCAATGTCATCTAGAAAAAACCAAATGGAAGGTTGCGTTTGTTTCATGTGAAACCACCTGCTCCATAAAGGCAATTCCGAATTCATACCCAATTCATATGCGACAGATTTGCTAGAAGCTGGTTTGCCAGCATATTTCCTTATCCGTTCCCACAAAAACACTTGTAGGAAGTTGATTGCTAGCTCAGAATCTATCACATATCTCCCTACTGCAAGAACTTCGTCTTCCACGATCATACGGAGATGTTTGCAGAAAGTACCTAGGAAGACGGGAGCCAGCGGGATGCATATGCCTTGAGCTATTTTTATTGCCAAGCAAAACATACGGCATTGGATGACATCTCCGGATAGCTCAGGGAATACAAATTTGCTTAACCACAAACATATTAAGGCCTCCAAGCGACAACCTTTACCATATCCATCACCGCGGTGAAATTTTTCTTTTTCCATAGAACCCCAAAAATAACGAATCCAACATGCAAGGCTAGGACAGGATGATTGTCGTTTGTTTAGCTGCTTGCAATACGAAATACCTTCTACAAGTAGTAACTCAACCTTAGCCTCGTGCTTTGAAAGTACTACAGAAAACGGTGATTCATCCCCCATAACTGGCAGCCTTAAAAGCATATAGACGTCATACAGTGTGGGAGTAAACTCACCCCATGCACATACAAATGTACGACTAGTCTTATTCCACCTGCGAACCACGTCTTAAGCCGCAGATATCTGTGAATATTCCAAGTTGAGTAGAAGACACCAATGCTGAAAGGATTCCAGCACGGCCTAACTGATCTCTTACCCCTTGATTTTCCAATTCACTCTGAACCCAACTCCTCCACTCAGATGAAGACCATGCAGGACAGCAGAGTAGTAAAGGTGTAACCGTGTAATCTATTCTCATAATTCAAAACTTAGATGTATCTTCTGGAGGGATGGAAAATGCTTCATCGGGTGTATCTGGCTCTACAAAAGTGTGGGCTATACCACTAACAGTTTGAAGCTTAAGTTCATTGGCTCTCGAGAAAAAGGAATCTTGTTTGACAAAGCGATGATCAAACAGTTTTCAAGTTGGGGCATCTGTAGATACTAATACTTGGTCATTCGATTCCTGCTCCAAACTTTTAGTTGGCGCTATTATGGCCTTGGACGATTTCCATTTCTTAGATGATTCCTTCTTAAAAGACGAGGATGGAGGAGCCATTTGGCTTAGTTCTCCTGCCATCAAACAAGAAAGATTCAACTAGCAAGCAAAGTCTTTAAATGGTAGGCATTCAAGTTAATGAATGAGAAAGGATTTAGGAGAACTATAAGTCATTATGTCCAACATTACAACATAGGCACTGTTGAACAGGGAAGGTGGTAAAAACAGTTCTTGATTGCTGAAAACAGAAGTACATAAGAAATCAAAACAAGGTAGGTGCTAAAAACAGTTCTTGCTTCCTCCATTTTTTTTTTTTTTAAAGTACGTAGTCTCCAAGTATATAACAAAATTATATCTCAACGCCAATCAAGAACATTATGAGCTGAAACATCTTTTAGGCTTTTTTGCAAGAAACGACAGTTACCAAAAAAAATGATGGGTCATAAAATCCTAAAAATCCCATTTTTTTGCTCTTCACTCTTCGACGCATAAACGATCAAAATATCCCATTTCAGCACATAATCTCCCATCATCTTTTGCGGTTGTGTTGTTCGAATGAAAGACTCTTATTGCTCATGTTGACCATTTTGAACTCTTATATTTCTTTATAGCAAATTTAGTAAAAGAAATATCAAGAAAGCTGCTTGGCCTTTCTGTAAGTTGATGAAATTTTTCAACAAGGAGACAGCTTTACCATTTTTGATCAAGAAACTTACGACCTGCAAAAAATAGGACTCAGAAACTTACCAACCTATTCGTTGACCAAAAACTCGTTTTGCCATTAGAAATCCCCAAGTTCGCAACCTGCTTTCGTAGAAATTAACACGAAAAAGAAACTAAGATAAAAAGAGAGACAAAAAGAAAAGAAAAGAAAAAAAGAGGAAATTTTAGGCAAACGAAAATCCCGCAATCTTAAAATCGCCGGATCGCTATCCTGCAGTTCGAAGACTGCCGAAATGGGAAACCAGAGACCCAAAATAGAAGGTTTTCACAAAGCAAAAAAAGAAAAAAAAGGGCACTTACAAATGCAAATGACAATGGAATTGATCAAAGGCAACATCAAGGTCCCGCGTCGTCAAGTTAAAGTCACACTGCGGAAGCAAAATGTGTCGAAGGATTACCAGTTGGACTTTGGGGCAAAAGAAGAATGAAATTTTGCAGTGGCGAAGCGGCGATACCTCGCGATGCTGCGACGGCGTCGCTTGAGGCACGGCTCTATCGTTCACCTTTTTCAAAAAGAAATTATCAAATAGTGAAAAAATGAAAAAAAAAAATGTAGTGGTTCTCTATTTAGAAACATTTTCTTTCTTTCTTTCTTTCCTTTTTTTTGCAATCTCTTTGTTAAATATGCAGCTTCGAATATTCCAATTTCAGAGATTTTTCAGTGAATAAAGATTGACAACAACATATTCAATACGGCATTAATTGGAAGGACATACCTAGAGAGATCTATTTCTTATGAGGTTTTAAAAATACACATACAGTCATGAAAAATGCATATTAAAACAATCCTCATTTTTCATCGAATCAAGTTTTTTTTTAGTTAGATGAACCGTCTTTATTGAAAAAGAAAATCCTCCAAAAAAAAGCTAATGAGTGAAGTTAACAATTTGCTATGTGCCATCCAAAGGACCACTCACGGCAGTAAATTTTGCTCCCTCCTAAACATGTAGTTTGAATAAAATGGAATGATTTTTTTTCTTATTTTTTTCGAAATATTTCTTGAATAGTTTGCTAGCGACCTCTCCAAAGCCAAGCATATTGCTTAAAACTAGTTTTAACTTAGTAGATAGAATAGAAAATAAAAATTAAAAATTAAAAAAAAAAAAAAAGGAGGAAGATACTAGCAGCTGCATACTGGTGGATAAGGCAAGCATACGGCGGTTCCAAATGGGTTATCAGGACGGATCACCAGCAGCGCTGGAGCCGCATTGGTTTTGTGAAAGAGTAAAATTCTAGATCTGGCACTACTTCTTGGAAGTCATAGGAAGCAAAAAAGATGACAAATAAAACTTCAAATGCGTATCTAAGAATATATGAAACCCCCTTCGGTTCAACAAATGTAAAATCTACTCACCAATTTCCTTGGTGATACTGGGAGCAAAAACTTACCAAGACAGAAATAGCCTTCTAGATAGTAAACCAAGAGTAAATTTAAAATATTTTATGTTAGAATTACAGACAGTGAAAAAATGTTAGGTATCATTCAACAGCGAGTAACAACATAATTTACAAGGGGAAAAATAGTTCCATACTACCTAAAGCAGCTCATTTTCATTGGCATTTGAAAAGTATAACAAAATCAAGGAAAAAGTACCTAAGCTAAAGGGTATAACAGTGTCTCTGTTTGCTTTCTCAATAAACTTCAAATACGGAAAATGATGCAATCTGTCAAGTATACAAACTGTATGTCTGTATGAGAGGGCAAATACTCCTTGAAATGAATGGACGGCGTCGGATGTTACGATCGATGCCAAAACCCCTCCTTGTACGGCTAAAAAATAGAAAGCCTTTCAAGCATGTAAGTGGGACTGTTTCCCGTCTTAATATGGGAAAAACTTGCAAAATTGGAGAAGACTGGGTTTCTATCGTCAAATGTATCTATTTGTTCAGAGGTTCTAACTGAACTTCCGTTCTTCTCGATGTCTGTGATTCTTTACCCGAAAGAGTCCCAGTCGGGCTCAACAAATCAAGAGAATCATCTTCATCTAGGTTGCCAAGCACCCAATTGCTTCTTCCAGAAATTTTCTCCCTCCCCTTTTTCCTTTCACGATACTCCAGATAGATGACTATCAATGCTCCAATCAAGAACCAAAATATCAAGGCCAGATTAAGTCCATGAACATTTTCTCCATATCTATCACCTAAATGCTTCATTCCTGTGAAAAGTGCAGCAATACCAGCAATAATAGCACCTCTTCCCACAATTACATGCAAATACTCCCAAAGGCACCTTCTCGATGATACCTCTTCTCCATTAGCAGGTTTTTTAGGCCTTAATGAAGCATTCACTGGTTGTGCGCAAGCCAAAAGTGTTGCAAGCATTCCAAGCTTCACATGTAACACGCCAAAATGGAAACCTCGAAGCTCGGCCACGGCAAAGAGAACAGCAAGCAGGATGATTGCCAAACCCGAGTACTGCAAGTAAACATGAATCTGGTACCAGCCATCGCCCTTCACATGTTTTAGGTATCTAGCCGCCAGTATTCCACCGGGAAGCAAAATACCCCAAGCGAGAAACATCATAAATCCATGCACTGCTAATACTGGTCGTAAATCCTGCTCTGCCTCTGCAGAACCACGCATAAGCAAAACTCTTGTAGGTCTACTGCTCATAACAGAATGCATATTTCTCTCTGCTAAAGTTCCATTTGTCCACCCAGATCCCATAGCCCAAATAACTTTAAGAGGAGTAGTAGGATCAATGATGTTTTTACAAACTGGATCTTTATTACTCCGATCACATGAAGGCTTCAATGGCCGTGTGAACTCCAAAGTAATTATGCCATTTTCAGACTTGCACCGGACATATGACAGACTCTCATGCGTTGGATGCACACTGGTTGCATCGGTTCCATCAATCCAGTAAGTGTCTACCTGCCCTTTGCCAATATTATCAATCCAACCCACATAAGCATAGCTATTTACCATTCCACTACCAAATCCTATCGCCAGATACCCACTCTTCTTCTCTGCACGAGCAGCAATAGAAATTGAATCTTCGTACAACGTCCAAAAGAAGGTAACTTGCTGATCATCTAGAAAAACACTGTTGTTATACATATCCGGCAGACCACCATCAACTACCTGCACTCTCCAACCCATTTTCTGCTGATACAATGACTGATAGTAAACCTCATTTGGAGTATTCCTGTCTGGCGCCCAAACCAACTCCATTGGACTGGCTTGAACTCCTTCAGCTTCTGACCCTCCAGCGTAAATAGTCTCGGTCATATTCCTCAAAGTTGCATTTCCACCAATCGGATCAGAAGTAACGTAGAGAGCCACATCATGCCCAGCTTGTATCGAAAACTTCACAGGCACCCCTCTTTCTACCCTCAACACTGGAGCCTCTTTCTTGTTAATGTACAAAACCTTTGAAGGGTTTGGAGGATTCGGATAATGCAACGCCAGACCAGTCGTAACTACAAGAGCAGCATTTGCATCTGCAATGATGAGATCCTGATCCTCCTTGTCTTCTGCATCCAAAGGACCTAAACAATCATTTACATGCTCTGACACATTCAACACCAAATTCCCAAAAGTAACACGCGGAGATAGACCGTGGTTTTGAGGAAGATAGTAAGGCCGAATAGAATCAGGAGGCCTTATCTTCCCTATTGCCCAAATAACTGTCATCTTCTCAGTATGGTTCACTGGCAAATCATACTTCTCATCATCTGACTTCAACGGTCTCTGATAACGAATGAACGAAACCCCATCCCTCCTATGCCCATAAACCAGCTTCGTATCATTCACCGAACTAACAGAATTCGAGCCTTCGTAAAGCCTATCGGGACAAACCCCATGAGCGGAATTATCCTTGTTTACAAAGCAATCACGGTAGTCGGTGATGTAGAAGTCGTCCACAAACGGCAATCCGTCTTCCCTGAAACCTGTGACTGCAATATCAGCTCCGATCATCAAACTAGCAGGCGATTTAGGGTTCGCCCAACCGAACGCCATGTAATTCATCGTCACAGTGGCCGCCTCCAATCCAATATCAATCAAATTCTCATCGGCGTTCAATGTCCATCTAACCCTATACTTTTCCGACAAAACTTTGCAGTTCTCAAACATGGTCGGCTCCGTGTAACCCCGACCCACTTCCATCGACGGAGACGGAGACGAACTCGAACCTTCTGCCGACTCATTACCCGCGTTCGTCAACAAGACGTGGCCAAAGTTCGACGCCGTGGGACGGTCCCAAACGGAGAGGACTTGGATCCCATTCCAGGTGACATTCTTCATCAAACGTACAACAAGACTCGAGTTCTTGTGCGTCTCGTTCAGCCTCTGATCCGAGACGGCGAACCCAGCGGTGAGGTTCTCAACATCGGGGGCGAGTGCGCCCCACCACAGCACCTCCGATCCCGAAAGCATGTCGAAATTGGAAACCGCAAAAGAACAATCATCAATTACCTTTAAGGAGCCCCTGAGCTGGTGCTGAACCATCTTGAATTCCGATTCGAATCCGACCAGAGAACTGGTTTTGGGGCAATCCGGACCCGGATCCCCATAGGAGAGGACGAGCAAGGCGAATAAAACCCCCAACAAGATGGGACCGCGAGGCATCGGGATCGGAGACCCAGATCCGATGGGAAAATCGTCTGTGTTTTTTTGGCTCCGATTACTGGTTTGTTTTTTCAATCAAGCGAAAACTAATGGAGAATTCTAGAGAGAGAAAACGAATTACGGTGTAGAATTTACCTGGGGGTAATCGGAGGAAAAGCCAGTCGCCCGCAATGAAGGAGAGAGAAAGTGGGGCGGAGTTGGTGTTGCCGGGTTTAGAGGGCAAGCAAAAAGAGAAGAGTACAAGTGCGTTAGGCAGTTTGATATAATTTCAATGGACGGTGGCATTAGCATATTCCATTTTCATTTCCCATCGGTATGTTTTCACGTCCCTGGAATCCTTCCTTTCTTATGAAGAAATGGTTTTCGTAAATGGCTTGAGGGGCGTAATGGCAAGCAACACATTGGGTGTTTGGCTACCTATAGCAACTATTAATAGAAACTATTTTTATTATTATATATAAAAAAATTTTATTATAATAAATTTTTTATTATAATATATAAAAATTTTATATTGTTTATAATTAAACCAATGATAAAAATTACTCTTAGTTAAATAAAGGTAAAATTTTCAACCAAAAAAAGTTAGATATATTAATATTATTATAAATTTAAAAAAACACATTTTTTTTCTTTTAAAAAAATACATTTTTCCTAAAAACATATTTTTATTTTAAAATAAAAATAGCTTATTTCCTTTCCATACAATGCCGTAGAATTCCTATGGAAAATTTTTAATATCTTATTTATAAATATACGTAGCTAAATAACAATATACCGGCGTTGTTATAATAACTCTATTTTCCCTAAAAAAATCCTTATTCTTCTGAAAAAAAAAGAGAGATTTTTTTATTCACTATAATAACAAGGTGTTGTTTTATCTTTGAAATAATAGAAGTGTTTAACAAACTCAGTTAAAACCGAAAATTTTTCTTGTTACAACATAAAATTTTTATATATTTTAGTATTAAAAAAATAAAATATAATATAAAGTTCTCATATATTAAAAAATTTTAGTTCTACTTACACCATTTTAATTGTGCTTTTTAAATACATAAAAAGAATATTTTATTTTATACAAGTTTATTGTCGGGTCGATTTCCTACAGTTTTGGGAGATTTACAAGAACGTGAATAACCTCTTCAAAAAGGACACATGTAGGCTTCTTTTTTTTTTTTATTTTTTTCATTTACATCTCTCTTGTGGCGAGGTGGCAAGTAGATTACGAACTGGACTACCTCAAACTTTATTTGGTTAGGGAGTTTGTCTTTTTAAAGAGAGATAATTTTAATTTAGTATTTTATATTATTTTGAAATATAAGTTTGATATTTTATATTTTGAAATATTTTATGTCAATACTTTGATTTTTTAAAATTTTTTCTTTCAAAAAGACCAAAAAATGTATATTTAGTACAAAAAAAACTTCTGGGTACGAAAAAAATATTTTCTAAAAGATCAAAGTACCGACATAAAATATTCTAAAATATAATATATCAAACTTATATTTTAATATAACACAATATACAAATATAAAATTTTGCTTTTAAAAGTAGAGAGGTTATTGTTTGAGCACTTTATGCGTTTCTCTTGAATGGAGACAATCTGAGAAGAATTCTTTGGTACAACAAGTGGGAATAGAAAAAGAAAAAGCATCACAAATATTCATCTAAGTTTGAGCCACAAATTTTCATCTAAGACTACTAAAAATTTATATACACTAACAAGTCTATGCATATTAGAAATATTCATCTTGTTTTTCGATGGTCAAATCTCAAGTGTGACGTGTTTTCCTTTATCCTTTTTTTTTTTTTGTTTGGGGATGAAAAAAATTTAAAAGTTGGGGTGACGTGTTAGAAACCAAACACTCGCAAAAATATCACTTGACTAATTTCCAGTTGGCTTTCGAATTGTTTTTAATTTTTCATATTAAAACATTTTTTTCCCACAACAATGCGCCGCACGACGTGCACTGGTTGATGGAAAAATTCCAGATCATATAATCAATAATATAAAGTTTAACCCAGCAGAGCAGATTGTCCGTATAAAAAATAAAAAGCCTCTTCTAAGATGTTTCATGTCAATAATAAGGCACAACCTTTACAACAGCCACACATGCAATGAACAGAAGTTTGGTATGACAGACAAAGCAGACATGTCAAAACAATAATCCAAAGTTTTCATCACGCTTAAAATCGAGAAAACACAAGGGCTTCATCACAAACATTTATAGGACGTTTTGAAACGAAGTTATAACTTAAAACTTTAAAATGTAATTTCAATTAAATTTTTGTACAGTATTTTTCTCATAAAATTAACAAAAGTGATTCCTATCATTTTTTTAATTATAAATAATATAAAACTCTCACATGTTACAATAAAAAAAAAATCACAGTATAAAACTTTCACATGCTATAGTAAAAATAGTCTTAACCAATAGTTTTCACCACCATTCTAAACATCCTATTAAATCAAAAGTTAATATAGTTCCTACTGTATTCTCAAACGTCATGGCCAATCAAACAAGTTCAGGATGCTAACCAAACTTCAATATATATATATATATCTGATACAAGCAAAAGCTAGCAAGGAAGCACGTGCAGAAGGTGAGCGGAGACAACTGAAGCAGAACTCTCTAACATTCACCACCATGTTTTGATAAAACAAGATTTCTCTTGTGGTATAAGATCATAATTCCCGGTCCTTTGCACATAAAGAAATTTCCAAGGTTATTTCCTGAGTACAAAAAGAATGATCAAGGAAAGCACACTTACAACGACCATGCGCACGCACAAACACAAGGAGAAAAAGGTGACAGAGCGCTCAAATTATTCTAGTTGTTTTCTACAAGGTAAAATGCCGACAAGCAAAACTTTACACAAAGATAGAATCTAACTAGCGTGTATGTTGTTGAATGTTGCCCAAAGGACCAGTCTTAGAGTCAGAAAGCGAAGGCCAAATCTTACAGAACAATAGATTATGAGCTACTGAGATAAATAAAGGACAAAACAAACAAACTCATAGATAACTAGGCCAGTCAGAAAGTTACTCGTCCACTGTGATCGGATATCATTCCAGTCAAAGAATACTCGAACTTGCGTGCGTACATCTTCAGATGCATAACCTGAACTACAAGAAAGCTAAAAAAGTGGCAATGAAAGATTATACTTGTAGATCTCTAATGCGATGTATGATTATGTTCTTCACATAAGTGAACTTCATGCGATGATCCCAGCGGGGACAACACAGAAAAGATCAAACAAATTGCGAAATGAGGCATAATAGTAAGACAACATCATAAACCTTTTATTGAAACACTAATATAATTTACAAGAACCAGTTAAGGCTTCGGTTACAACCAAGGAAACGAAGAAAAGGTTAAACACTAGCACAATGATTCATTTGCCTAAGTGTACAAAGAGAACTAAATGCCTCACACTCGAATAGTCTACAAATATTCATCAATACTTTTTGCCAAATTATTTTCTCTCTCTTTCAATTAGTAGTCTGTCCATTCTCAACACCGAGACCATACAGAACACCAGCATACTTCTCAGTGGTACCATTGAAAAAGGTATCCCTCAATTTCCTGAAAGTGCAAGAAGTGAGCAAACTATCAGAGCCCGCTTGATGGCAAACCCCAACTCTTTCCACTTCCAACAACTCCGCAAGCTTGTTTAACCCACCATGGAGGCTGTTGCAAAACTTCATCAAATGCTTAATGTCATAAACCATCGGAAAGTACATGTTGATCAGATCAAAGAAACCAGCTTGCGTGTCAGGCAAACTCCTGCAAGTCAACAGCTTAAGCAAGTAACCGAAATCATATCCACTATGGAACGTGACCCAACAGACACCGTCATTCAGAACAATCCCAGATGACATCAGGAGCTCGCCAAATCGGTTCACATCAATGCCCTTCTCGTTGTTCTTCTTGAAATCGATCCCACACTGGCGCAACAACTCAATCGAATCACTCGCAAAGATGTCTTCGCTTATGTTAAACTCGCGGAAATTGAACTGCCAAACGCAGAACTTGTCGGTTCCGCAAGTCGGGAGGTTCCCACTCTCGTCGGAGAAAGTGAGACCCAATTGAATCAATTTCAACATGTCAACATTGTCTTTCAGAGTCTGGTAGTTATAGTCATTGATGTTCTTGAAGTTCCCCACAGGGCGAAGAACAACGCCAGGGAACTCGGTATCCATGGCGATAAAGTTGTACTGGTCGACAATCTCACGGATTAAAGCGAATTCCTCTTCGAGATTATCGTTCCATACTTCTCGGATTTGAATCGAATCGCCATAGCCTTTCGTTAAAGTCGACATCAATTCAACAAATCGAGCAACACAAAGATCAATACTATCAAACCCAGATCTCTAAAACAAAAAGGCCTTAAATCATTCAGAACCTCAAAAACGACACTTGACTCCAAAACGACAACCTTTTCCCTCACTCAAAAGCCTAAAGCTCCAATACAACAAATCTTGATACGAAAAAGAGTTTACAAGCCTTAAAACCTCAAAAACCTGAGATTGGCAACTTGTAGATCCGGGTCGAGAACAACGTTGTTGGTGAGATTTCCGCTAGATCTGAAACAAATCCATGAAAACTAACCGTTAATCGAAAGCGAATCGGAGTGTTAACAAAGATACCAAGACAGAAACCCTAGAACGCTAAAAAAAACAAGTGAATGAAGAAGAAACTACGAGTGGGTAGGCGATTCGACCTTTAAGCCTCCGAATTGGGGGCCGAGATGAACAGATCTAGAACTTGGAAGCACGATTCTGGCTTCGCCACAGAGAAAGTCCTAGGTCAACTAACTAGGGATGGAGAGAGAAAAAGTGGAGAGATAAATGGGAAATGGTCGAGGAAGGAACGCGGTTAGAGAGAGAGAGAGAGAGAGAGAGAGGGACCTTCTAGTAAAGGTGGCCTTCTTAACTACTGAGAGGACATGGGCCAACAAGAGGAAAGCGACGCTTTCCCAAATGAAACCGGTAAACGACGACATTTCGTCACAGATATTTGCACAAAACGACGTTCCATCTTCTTTGCTTCCGTTTTGTGTCGCAACTTTTGTTTTGTTATATATATATAATAAGATTTGTGTCGTAACTTGTAAAAGCATCATTCAATGGTACCATATCTCATGCGCATATTTTAACTCTATATTTGCGGAAAAGAAAGGGCTGTAACTGATTTGATATGTGATGTGTCTTAAATTCGTTCGGTACATCACGTGATTGACAGAGTAATTACAACTGTAGTTCTCCCATGTAAAAACGTTAAAGTATAATAATTTTTTTATTATTATTATTACAATATATAAAAGTCTATACTATTTATAATTAAAAAAAATAGTTTAAATTATTTTTATCAACACCTTCGTAATATTATTTTATATATTATATTTATATTAAAAAATTTTAATTTTTGTAGTATGAAAAAATTTTATATTATTTATAACTAAAAAAATAATTTATATTTTTTTTATCAAATACTCTTATAATATTATTTAATATATTATATCTATATTAAAAAATTTTACTTTTTGAAGTTTGAAAAATAAAATTAAAGAGTTGTTATTAAATGAAACGATTAACGCATCAACTAATAGCAACTAATGTCATTTAACACCAAGTAAAGTATATATTAAATTTAACATAAAAAATAATGCTATATTAAGATTTTACAATTTAAGTGTCTATGTTTAACATTGGCACATTAATTTGATACCAAAATGCGTTTAGGACATGACATGTTAGTCTTTTCAAACCACAAGTTTCAAAAATAAAATAAAGGACGAAAAAACATTTCTCAGGTCTTAAAACATCCCAATTCCAGTGTCAACAATACATACTGCTATTTTTTTGAAGGCATATTACAGACTACTATTGTCACGCGTAATCGTTATAACATTGCCACATATAAATTATATAATAAAAATGTGTAATTCAATTATTGTGTACGAGCTATTTATGTACACTTGAAAATTTGACCAACGTTTGGTCAGATAATAAACATGATGCACTGAATTTTCTTTTTTTGGGCCCTCATTTGATTGATGGACCACCTTGGATCTGCCAGTTCAAAAATCACAATAATTGTATGATATTTGACCTATTCAATAATATTATTAATTTTGAAAGCGATAGCACTTTAGACAAAAAAAAAATGAAAAGTAATATATTGGTTGAAGTTCTTCACTTTAGCCTTTCAAAACCCATGAACACTGAACAACATGCAATTTAATTAAATATAAACCAAGCTTGTCAATATTACATCGTTGACTGTATTAGAACTTCCACTTGTAATTCTGAGAGTGCAATTTCAATAAAGATCGACGTTTTTTTATTTTATTTTTTCTTTTTGGCTTTTGAGTATGTCTCTATCGAGAGCAACCAAGTCATCAATGGACAATTGGAGCAAAGGAGAATCGCTTCAATAATTGAAAAACTATTTAATATTCGCTTGCATAGTGGGAAGAAAATAATGTTTCATGATTCATGCTTATCTTATTCCGTTCGGGCATTTTGATGGGGTCTTAAAAGTTGTTTTTAGATCTTATAAGTTTAAAAGTTGTTTTTAAAAGTGTGGATAAATTGTTATAAGAGCTTTTGGCTTTTAGAAGTATTTTTTTCTCTAGAACAGCTTCTTATCAAAGCTACAAATGTACATTCTTTTAAAAAAAAAAACTTCTAAAATAGCTTAAATATAATATTTTTGTAAGTTCTAAAAATAATTAAAATCATTTTGATCCATTAAAACAATTTTAAATACTTATTAAAAAGTTATAGCTTTTACTTATTTTTTTTTACTTGTTAAAAGCACTAAGAAATTATGCTAAACAGACCCTCAATCATTTACTACATCCTAGGTGTATAGTCATGCTTCAGTGGTCCCCGTGTGTGCAAATTTACAACGAACCATTGCATTGGTCGGCAATTCCTTATATCAAAACCGTATTCTTTGTTGGAACGTATGAATTTGTAGGTCATTTGTTCATGTAACTAACATAATTGATGTCAATGTAATAAAAATATTTTTAGTTTAAAGATTTAAGGGTTAAATTTATTAAAGTTCTCTAATTTTTTTTAATTAGTTATGCGTTCAAAATGTTTTAACTTAACCTTGAACTTTTTTATTTTATTAAATTTAGTCTTTTAATTACGTTGGGTTAAAAGTTTGAATGTAAAAGTTAATATAGTGATAATTAAGTTATAAACACACGAGTAAATGCCCTTTCTTACCACTTATTGCAAAAAGAAAAATTCAAAGCCTAATTCACTTACAAAAAAATCCAAACATCTAAATTCATTAATATTGAACAAAATTAAATTAACTTGTTCATGATCAAGTTTTCCTCAAAACAAAGAAACTAGAAAACTTATCTATAATTATGTTTCCTATTCTCTTCCAAAACGAAAAGACTAAAAAGCATATCCATAAGCATTTTTCCCTTCGAAACCAAAAAGTCTAAAGAACAAGCATGCTAGGATCAAAACAATTAAACAATTAGTAAAATTAGCAAAACAAAAGACATGTTAGTCCCGCTGACCGTTTTGTTCATCTCTTTATCATGGAGCGACTGATTTATGGATATGACAAAGTTGAGATCGTAAGCAAAGCATTAATAAACGAAGGAAACACAAACAAGTGATTGAATAAAAGCAAGAAAATAAAGAACATCACACCACAAAATATAGTAGTTCACCTCAAATATTGGGCTACGTCCACCAAGTCTCTTGTATTATGCTCTTTGTGAATCAAAATAACAATACACCAAATTCGTTGCTTCGCTCCCTCCTCCTCCTCTGTAGATTGCTCTTTTTTGTACAGATATACTCACTCAGTCCTTCCCCCTGTTCTCAGCCTATCTCTCCCCTACTTATAGCCCTCTCAGGAGGGGGTTTATTCTTCAGTTTACAAGAGAGTCACGTTCCCCACTCAATGGGCGGGTTATCCTACCTTGTTCTCCTTTTTCTCCACATGGCTAAAATCTTCATGCGCATTGATTTCTCCACTTTTAAGGGGTGTTTGGCAAAGTGGTGGGAACTGCGGTTTCCACCACAAAATCAGTTATAAACAGTAAAAAGCTCTTACATGCTACAGTAACAATAAAAAAAATTGTTACAGTGTAAAGTTTTCATATACTACAGTAAAAATAGTTCTCACCACTGGTTCTCACCACCTTCCAAACATCCTATTAAGCGTTCGTGGTTACTCCCCATGAGTTGCAAATTAGGCAGAGGCTCCTCTTGGGCTTTGGGTAATTAGAAGGACTTTGGGACTTGAATTTAAAGTGGACCGGTAATTTGGTTGTATACCCCGCAATGTCCCTGATAAAGTTTATTAAAAAAAAGGAGAGAGAGACAACACAAAACACCATTCAATACAAAAACGGAAAACAATAAAAGATGCAAAAACAATAAACAATAAAAAAGCATATATAAATAGAAGACAAAAGCAATTAAACAATATAAGATGTTGCTACAGCTGTAGACAACAAACGCAAGTGGGACACGTTGACGGAAAAGAATGGCAGAGAAAGTCTTTAATCATTTACATTTCCAATCAGATATTTCTTTTGGATCGGAAATTAATGTATTGAGTTTACAATCAGATATAAGTCCAACCATTTATTTTATCACAACAAAACAAAAGCCTGATTTTTATTAACAATTATCAAGAAAACTCTTTAAGCACAGTCACATTGAATAAAAAAAAAACCCAAATCTTAAACTAGGTACAAATTTAGAAGAAAAAATAAAATAAAATCACCGATTTCTCTTGCTTTAGAACTGTTTTCTCTCATGGTTCATTAGATTTAAGCTTAGACATTTTTGTAATTTTTTTTTTTTAATTTTCTTCGCTACAGCCTTTAAAGGTTTAAATTTTAATTTTCTTCGCTACAGCCTTTAAAGGTTTAAACGTATAAAATATTTAAGACTAATTGTTCCAAATTGTTGGAGACGTCCTTTATCTTTTTAAAAATGTATGATTTGATTCCAATGTTTTATTTTTGAGTTACTGTTGGGTATAATTCGGACAGGCCCAAATTGACCGTGGGCCCTGGCGGCCCAACAATATGATCGAGCTTCTCGAACGGGTCGAACGATCTAATCGATTATTCGATTCGAGTGTTAATGACTTCCCAAACCGACTATCGATTCGTCCAGAATATCGCTCGTCTAGATCGTTTGACGAACCGATCGACTGGATCATCCGTATCGGTTCGACGGATAGCACGTTCCAACGTTTAGCACACGTTGAGTACAGGACCGGAATATGAGGAAGTAGTAGATTCTGCAGCAAATCATCTACCGACACGTATCCCAGTATCACGGTTACCTGCGAAGCACTACTCCACTCCATCTGACGGTTAAAGACCATGTTTCAACCCCACATTATATATATGGCGGAGAGGTGGCTACGAAAGAAGATAGAGAGAAAGACGTACAGAAAAAAAGAGACAGAACTCTGCCCGTTTATTTTCATCCTAATTTCTTTGTAATACTACTTTTTGTATACAGAATACCAGATAGTGAACTACAGTAGATGTAGCTCTTAATTAACAGAGTGAACCACTATAAATTTGACGTGTTATTTATTTCTGCTTTATTTTTCTTTCATTTAATTCTAATTACGCTTGCATATCCAAGTGGACAGGTCCATCTAACGGTGATTTGAGGGCCCAAGATTCCTAATTGTTTAATTCGAAAGCATCTGTAGGAAAATCCATCCACAGTTACCTGCGTCTAACTTTTTCAAAAAAGTATTATTTAATCCCAATTAATTTTGGATAAAAATGATCAAGTGCCACAGGTGAATAAAATGTAAGGGTATTTTAGAAAAGTCTCCGTTATTCTTTAAAAAAAATTACAATTAAAACTTAAAAAGAATAAAATGATGATGTTAGGGAGAAGAATAAGATCTGAGGTCTACAACCCAGATTTCTTAATAAAAATTGCCTTTTAACATCCCCTTCGTTTAGAATCAAGAAACAGAACCAATTCATACACAAATGTACACAGACACAGCAATATGTTCCCGTTTACAGCTTTGTTCCAAAGTTATTAATTTTTCATAAGCAATTTTACTTTTCATAATTATACTAATAAAGCCACAACTTTCTCAAGGGGCCAAACAACATATTCATGCTTGTCCAGAGCACAAACAACTGTATTTGCTGGGACCTTGAAGTTTCCCACCACTTTCTTCACAAACCCACCTTCATCTTCCTCGGAAAACGGAACCTGCACGAAGCACTTAGGAGATCCGACGACAGAGGTAGGAGATCGACCCCCGCGAAGGCGATTGGCGAAGTCCATCATGGTGGAGACGACGACGCCGGCGTCAGAGGTTTGGGTTCGTGGTTTTGACGGGAGAAGAGAAAGAGGGGAAGGGCAGAGAGAGAAACAAAGTAACAAGGACGAGAGATGGGAAGGGTAGAGATAGAAGAACATATTTCTTCGATATGGGTTTTTTTTATAAGGAATAAGAAGATGATCTGAGATCTGGGTTTTGTTCTCCATAATATTATGACGATCAAGAAGGAAGAAAAAGAAAAAAGAAGATCTGGCTGCTCTTTTTTTTTTTTTTTTTTTGGGTTATTTGTTTTAATTTTTTATATTTTTTAATAAACTGGGTTTTGTTCTCACAGCACAACGAGGAAGAATAAAAAGGAGGATCTGGGTTTTTTTGTGATTTGCCTTATTTTTTAGATTTTTAAATAAATTTTGTTTGAATTTTTATCAAATTTTAAATGTATGAAAAGAAGGTAGTTTAGTAATTTTAATTAAAAATTAAAGTCATACGCTTTTTTTTGTCCAAAATTAAAATTAAGGGTTATGAATCAAATTGTACATTTTCAAAATATTAAACTTCGTTAAATAAAAAAAATTAAAGACTAAATCATATATTTTTAAAAAAGTTGGGGACTTTATAAAGAATTTATCAAGTAAGAGTGTGCCCATTGTCTCTATGTGAAATTACAATATTACTTAACATTTTTCATCTAAAATTTTATAGATTGTAACTACATATCAGACAAATAAGAAGTTCAAATATTAAGTTAAAATGCTTTTGAGTATATAGACTAATTTTAAAAAAAAGAAGAAAGTTAATAGGCCTTTGATAAATTTAACTCTACCTTTAAACAAAGAGATTAAACTTGTTTACATTTAATATCCAGACTTATTTAAATCATTGAATAAAAAATGTGAACTGGAACATGTTAATTTGAATATATGAAGCAGAAAAGCAGCATATTAAAATGATATTATTATTCCTATACTATTGTCTATTATATTGTAATATACCTTATAATTACATAATGTATTAGATAATTATAATTTATTTATAATTATTATAATATAATGCATCATTATATTGGTATGAAATAATTTATTTGTAATATTGTAATTAGATTATAATTTAATATTATTATTTTCTAGGTAAAACTACTATAAGACCCATTATTTTCTCTTATCAATAAGACCTTTTTTGGTTCACTAAATTTTAGATCTAACGGTTAAAAGCAAACACGAGCTCACTATTTATTCAACGAGTTTAAATATATCAAGTTTTTTTCTTTAAAAACCAAAAACTAAAAAAAAAAAAGAAAAAAGAAAAAAGAAGAAGAACACATCATGATTGGCGGAGATCTCCTCCACCTTTGAGAGGAGTGACCCGAAGTATTCCTACACCTCACTGAAGACGCGACAACGACAGCATAGAGCAGATCTTAACATCGATGACGGTAGATCTTGACATCGATGACGGCTTGGAGCAAATCTCGACATCGATAGCACAGAGTTTTCTTCCGTGGTCACTTTCCCATCACAACATCGACAGCAGGAGTAGATCACATCAGCTGACAGAAAGGGCACATTGAGATTGTGATTTCATCGCAACACATTCGCAAGATGGCTCTACCGCAATTCAGTTACCTACCATTGAATCGTCGCTGATCCGTACCTGTCTCGTGCACCACCCTCTCCACCTCCCCCTGTCCCATTACTGATGTCGACAAAGTCATGAATTGTGTTGGTCGACGTCACAAGTCTCTTCCCTACCCACCACCCTTGACGACGAAGACCCCCCCTAACGGAGGGTTTTTTTCTTATTTTTTGCGTTTTCATTGATTTATTATTTGTTATTTTAAAAAAGAAAAGTGATAGGGTGAATGTGTGCTTATTTTTGTTTTAAACTTAGATTTTGCAACATTAGATTTTAATCAATAGCTAAAAAATGAGTCATATCAATAAGAACTTTTAAGTAGTCATATCACGGCATTCTTTGCTTTTATATGATATTATATTTTATATTTTATATATTATAACAATTAAAATATACATTAATATGACTATGATATTATAATTATATTTTATAATATTCTTTATATTAACCATTATCATAATATTATAATATTTATATTTATATGTTATAATAATAAAAATATAATTATAATATTATAAATATATTTTATTCTATCTATTAACCGTTATCATAACATTATTATATTCTATATTGTAATTATAATCAATGTTGTAACATAAAGGGTAATTTTTTTAACATGAAAATATTCATGTCCTATTTCATAATATTACTAAAATTACAACCAAACAAATGAATCAACTTTTTTTTTCCTATATTTTAATGTCATTCCTATTCTTATTACCATTATTATTCGGCTGCTGCATCTAAACGCATCCAAAGATTGTGTGGATTGTAGTTGTGGATGTTGGGAGGATCCACTGGGAGGTGGATAATTTTAAAGTGAAAACGGGACGGTTTTTGCAACTTTTTTTTTTTCCTTCAACGTATCTACGTGATAGAAAGACTAATGATTTTGTTACTCACAACCTTAATCACCATACGTTTTCCATTTATAGGCTTTAGGCTTAAGGAGGGAAGCTTAAGTTTTAGTTATTTTGCCTCTTCCCCCTATTGCCCTTTTCAGTGGTCGTATTTTTCTTTTGGATTTTGAATGCTTTTCCGTCATAAAAAAAAAAGTTTATAATACTAGGCTTCAAAAGATCGTGCTTTTGGTAAAAACATTGAACGGTTCATTTGGTAGGGAAATCAATACTCCAAACATCAATTTTATATAGCTTTTGACGCGGTATTTTCAATCGGGATATAATGTTTGAGTCAAATAGTTGAGAGGCAATCGTGTTAATACGCATCATAGACAGAGAGGCAAAAAGAAAAAAGAAAAAAAAAAAAAGCTAATAGATGTGAGGAGTTGATTTTGCTACTGTCAAAAATTAAATAAAATATATATATATAAAAGGTATAAGATGAGCATAGCTGCCTGATTGTTTTGAGAACTTTTAAAATTTAAATTCGAGTATTAAGAATTCTTTGAATACATGTTTATTTTCCTAAAAATTTGAATCTTTTGAGTATTAAAAATCTAAGTTTTCAGAGTTTTGACTCATTTGAACTTTTGATACTTGGATAGGTATAGTAAAAATTCTCTTTACTATTTTGAGAAAAAAAATCATAACTTATTCGTTTGTTATCTAATTGAAATGATTTTTTTTTATTGTATTTCTAGTGAAGAGATGAATAATTAAAATCCATATTGCATAATTTTCAGAATCATTAACATTAAGATTTTATTAGATTTGTTGATAAATGAAAAACTATTTTCACTACCTCTCTAAACACAAATTCTAATTTTATTTCACACTCAGATTAAAACTTAAATGCACATCCAAATGTCAATTCGAATAACAATTTAAATTATTAACTTAAATCTTAATTCAAATCATACAAACTTAAGTCAAATCATTAATTCAAATCTATTTACCAAAAAGACCTTAAAGCTCAGTTAGGGCATCCGTTTACCAAGCAGGAGGTCTTGAGTTTGACTCTCAATGAAAGCATTTCGCACTTAAAGTAGACGACAATTGTTTTTTATGTATATTTCCGTGCAGCAGAACAAACGACATCAACAGTGTACATAAATGACGGCAACTTCACAAGTCAAATTTACAATCATAGGCCCTGTACTGAACGATTTGTGGTTCCGAAATTGTATGGCTGTTTGGCAGTGGTGAGAACCACTGGTTCCCACCACAAAATCAGTTATAAATAGTAAAAAGCTCTCACATATTACAGTATTAATAAAAAAAAATTACTACAATATAAAACTCTCACATGCTATAGTAAAAGTGGTTCTTACTATTGGTTTTTACCATTTTTTCAAACACCCACTAGACTATGTAACAATTGTAGCGGAAAATCCCTAAGCGGAAAACTTACATTGGTCGTCGAATGGAAATATACGTAATGCACTGCGAGACTTTTTGCAAACAAAAAGGGTTAAACCTTTTGTTTGTTGCACATGAAAGGGAACCAAAAAAATTCTTTTTTTTTTTTTCTCCGAAAACTTGAATTAGAATTTTGTCTAGCTTATTTAAATAAACGACTGTCTTCCTTGAAAAAAAAAATAATAATAAGATCGATTGACATCAGTCGTCGGATAAATTGCTATGAAGAAACGACGCTACTTCTTTTTTTTTTTTTTCGTCAAATCAAATCTGACGACTGACGACTTTACAAGTTATGTAACACAACGACGTCTTCTTTAATGAAAACTACATGTCGTTTTATAGTTTCACAAGGTACAAAAGGGTGGCACTGGGTGGTCAAGGACACGTTTCACGAGGTACAAAAGGAGTGGCACCGGTTGGTCAAATACACAGAGATAAAGTCAAAAGTTGATGCAATTCAATATTCAAGTGCTAATTTGTCTAACCCCAACTGACCAATTGTTTCTCATGGGTATGAGAAACATTTCATGGGTGATTGAGTTTTTACTTTCAACAAAAAATTTTTAATTATTATAATATATAAAAGTTAAGTTAAAATAAATTATAATATAAAATTTTTACATACTATAATGCTTTTAACGAAAATTAGATTAAATCATCAAATATCAAAACAATACTTCCAAACATCCTATTTTAACTTCTTTTATTGCGTGATCCCAGATGATCCGGATGAAAGAGAAGCTTCACCGGAAGAATATTGAGCTTCATTACACAGAATGAAGAGAGTGATCAGAAACAAAGTTAAAACTTAAGCACTCTAATAAGAGCTTTATATTGCAACAAATTAAAACATAAACTTCAACTACCTTGTTAAACTAAGCGGAAGCCGTTGAACTTTTGAAAATATTGGGCATTGATCCGCATTTAGACCAAGGCCCAGTAAAACGTGTAATATAGGGAGTTAATTACCTACAGTGTCGCTTCACAAGGCTTGCCATGCATTTACATCGCTTCCTTACGTAAGTTTGAATCATACCCCTTGTAAACAACAAAGATCAATTTTATTCTTACTACAACAACCCACACCCAAGAGTCAAAATTAATTATGTCATTGTCCTCTTTAAAAGTGGTATTCTCACAGTTTCTGAGGAACTCATAAAAATATAAAAACAGTACCACGGAAGTAGTATTTGTCAAATTACCCATAGCATAGCGGCTGGTTCAAAGATTAATAATCGAATTGCAATGGTTTTTGATTGCAACTTGAACTGAAATGATTTTCCTAGGGGCTCTTATGAAGGGACTTAATAAGTAGATATATAACAATCCAATCTTCCATCTTTGATTAGTGTTAAAATGTTTTCTTCTTTCTTTGAAAGGGGGAAAAAAGCAAGTGGTGAAGCATGTTAGATAAGTTCCCTTCTATTTTTTAGTTCTTTGATTTTTAGTTCAGCCCAAAAATAAAATGTTATTTAAAAATTGCACGCTGGCTGAGCTTTGATTTTTAACGGTAAGTCTTGTTGATGGATTCTAGTGTTGTTAAAAATAACACGACAAATTTAGGAAGGTGGAGTTGAAATATATCATTTTTTAAACAATATTTTAGAAACGGCACATTACATAGGGGCCATTTGATATTGTTTTCAAGACAGGTGAAATGTTTTTGTTTTGAAAAGTGAGGATTTTTTAAAAATTATGCTTAGAATGTTTTTAAAATTTTTATCTAGAAAAACACGTGAAAACATTTCTAAACATTTTAAGAACAAAAACAAATTATTATATTGGTTTTGTTATACCGCTTTCTTGAAGATAATTTTTTTTTTTTTTTTTTTT
Source organism: Artocarpus hirsutus (assembly GCA_946598075.1). Taxonomy (NCBI): domain Eukaryota; kingdom Viridiplantae; phylum Streptophyta; class Magnoliopsida; order Rosales; family Moraceae; genus Artocarpus; species Artocarpus hirsutus. The sequence continues at coordinate 59,329 of CAMOHE010043214.1, forward strand.
TTGAAAAGAAAGAGGATACCATTTAAACCCATGGGAAGGAGGGTTTTTTTTTTTTTTTTTTTTGGAGGAAAAGATTAGCATGGCTAAATCTGCCATAATTAAATTGGATACAAAAAGGGGGATATCATCCGTACCCTCGCTATAAACAAGAGGCTTAAAAGCATTCTTAGCCAGAGTATGAGCAACGGAATTTCCTTCCCTAGCTGCCAGACAACACTTCCATCAATGGAAACGGGAAAGGAGTTGCATTAATATCACCTATAAGGACTCCATCTTCCGCCAATGATCACGAGCCATGGTTTATCAGAAAACAAGACTTTCAATCTTTTGGCTCTCTTTTTATTTATTTATTTTAATTTTACGATATAAAAGTGATGCAACCAGTCCTTCTAAAAGTCTAAATTCATGGAAAAGGCACAATATATTTATTTTTTAGACACCATGCAGAATCAAATTTGGGAATCCCCTCCAAAACTACTCGTATGGATCAAATTGCAGGCTTGCCTAATAGACGGGCTCATGTACTTCTTCGAGACCGAAGTCACATATCCCCCTCCCATATTCAATATGTTTGTCACCATTTCTTTTTTTTTTGATAAAAAAATGTTATTAGGGATTGTTAATAGTTGGATTGGTAGAAAGACCCGCGCGTCCCAAGAGTCGAACTTGTAACCACTAGTATAAGAGGGCCTTAGGTGTATCCCAGGTATGAATACACCTAAGACCCTTTTATTTAAGAGGAAAAAGGTTCGACTCTTCGGGGACGGTGGGAGGCAAATTCACGCAGGGGTTCCCCAAGCAGCCCTTTTGGCAATACATTTAAGCTTTGGCCCGGGAACCAAAACCCTCAACAGGGATTGTTATTGATATATCTCTTTTTACATTTTTTTTTCACCTGCAAATTTATGTATATAAATATTTAGATATATGAATCATTGGATTGATATAGCTCGATGCATAAATGGCCAGCAGTTGAATTCAATGGTGCCCATATGCAAGGATTTAGCTACAAGATCACCAATATTATAACCATGAAGTAAATTCTTATTTACCTCGTAACATGACTAAATACAAATCTCCACAACCCACCCACAACTCTGATCATAATTGTCCATTTTAGAATAAGTTGCCTTAGTAGAACCCAATATTATATTGAAAGAACTCCAACTAGATTCAATCCAACTCAAATTCATTCTTTACTATTTTTTTGGGGTAAATTTAATAAGCGGATTAAGACAATAAGATATTGCTCACAATTTTCATTCTAGATACAAGTATAAAATAGACCAACTTCACGGAAGGTGGGGGCAGATAAAGAATGAAATGGGTTACAGTTCATATTGTCCTCTTAAACCAGTAAGCCTAATTAATGTTTCAGTAAATTAGTACGATTGATATAAATTTAGACCAACAAGCATGGGCCGAATTTGTAGATCTAAACGAGATTTATTTTATTTTATTTTTTTCAGTTTTATTATGTTCTTTGTATGGGCAACGCACGCTCGTCTCGTTTTCAATATTCATAAGGTAAATTTTTTTGGCCATCACATATCATAAAGAATATTTTGTCGTTGGTGCTTTCTTTTTGGAGTATAGTATAGAGGTCTTAAATTGACTTTTTTTATTTTTTATTTTTTTTGGCTAGAAATTTAGTTTAACTTTTATTATATATCTTTAAAAAAATCATGCAAGCTCGTATTTCTTATTCAAAATGCTTCTCCCCATCACTTTGCACGACATATTTTTCTCTCTCTCTTTCCACCCACTCTCCAACATTAGTATATGTGTGAGTGTGTATATGTATATTATATATATATATATATATATATATATATATATATATTAAGTTTACGGTACGTCTCTTCTTTCCTTGCTGGATAGCTCGTCGGCAAGTGCGATGGCCGTTTTGGAAGTCAAAAATATATCATTTGAAATACGCTGTTCTTTTTAGTATAAAACTATTTGAGATACTAATTCTATGATATAATTAGACATAATTAAGGATTAAAATGAGTAGACTTAACAAAAAGTTGAACTTTTGGATTAATCACACAATCATACTGGAGAGACATCTCTATTAGGATAGATACATGTATAAAGTATATAATGTTTTGAAATTGATTTATTTATAAATAAATCAAGTAAATTTATTCATCATATTTGTGCGCATGTATTTTGAATATTTTAAGAATATCATTAAAATTACATAATCATCTATACTAAAAATATTGTATATAAGCGTTATATACAGAGGATAATATCTAAGTATGATAATTAAAATGATTAGTAACATATAATTAATTGTTATAATTAATTATTCAATTAAAGTATAAAATCTTCAATTGAGTGTTATTAGTGTAAGTCATTTTCATTAAAAATAAAACAGTATTGTCTAAATTGTTAATGTAATAAGTCATTAAATGAGTGTGCTATACATAATGATACTGTGTAGAACCACGGCATAATGAGATATGAATAACCAATAATTTTCGCGACATGATGAGATATTAATAGCTCATAATTTTCGTTAAATATAACAAGGTTTAATCACATCGACTGATGGTCATATATATGATTATCTTAATCCTTAGTTATTAGTAGATTTCCATTGATAGATTTATTATGTCTTTTGATTTACTCCGTACAAATTTCAGAATTATATATTATTCTTTGTATCTTAGAGGCATGATGAAGTAAGTAGCCAGAAATGTTAATATTACAAGATGGAATCCATTCATTATTTAGCAAGAAGCAGAATAAATAATTTTGTTAAGTATTGATTCAGATCTTGAATAATAAGATCGCTCAATTCATGATTAAGTTTATGAATTTATTATTCAGCAGAGAATCAATGACACTCGAGGATAAAGAAGTGAGGTTAACAGATATTACCTAGTTTTAATTATGAATTATTTATGGAGGATCGACTTATATATAATAACTATATCAAGTAGACGACTTTACAAAATAAGTAATTCAATATCTATAATTTCAAAAGTGTAATTCCAAGTATTTATTAGAGTTATATTTGAATTAATAAAAGAATAATATATTACTTAAAGAGTTTAATTAATATATTGGTTTTATTGGAGTTTTAAATTGTGGGTCCATTAATCCCCCACCATTCTTGTAAACATTATTGGACAAGTGAAATTATTAGTTTAAATAATTAATTTAGAATTATGAAATTCTAAATTAAATATCACTCAAAATAAATTAATTATAAATTGATTTATATTTATTAAATAATTAGATTGTTTAAAAAATAAGATAAAATAATTAATTTTGGAAGTCATACAGTGGGTGGGTCCCACTGCGTGAAGCACACATAGTGAGAGGGTCCCACTATATATGGTGCCTAAGCACAAAGAAGAAAGTCCTCTTGTGCACATCAAAGCTTGTTTATAAAGTTTTCATATTTAGTATTTCAAAATTTTGAATAAATGTGATTTAATTTAAATATGAAAAGTTTAATATAGGGACAAATATGATTAGGTAACAAGCAATATTCTCAGTTGCAATGCACAAAAAATGATGCTATATGCATAGATAATCTCTCTATGTGTGACACCAATCACAATACGGGAATAAAAAACTTGTGTTTTTTATTTTAATTAAATATTTGATATTAAATTAAAATAAAGAGACTTTTTAAAATTGATTAGCTCTCTTTTTTTAATATATAAATAGAGGTTTCATCTATTCATTTATAATATAATCGTAAGTCTTGAAGAAATTGAGAGTACTTTACAGAAAAAAAAAACCCTCACATAGGTGCGCAGAAAGAGAGAAAAATAAAAAAGAAGAATAGTTCTTCTATTAGGTAACTTAAATTTGTTGAGTGGTCTTTAGGAAATTATATTCCATCAACGCCCACTTGTTCGTCTATTTTATGCCGAGGACTAGACAAAGAAGACAGTGGTTTTGTCATTAAAAAAACGTCATTTGCAAGCTAGTTGTTTATGTTCATCTCCGATTATATTCCAGTAAGCAAAGTATTTATATATTTATTTATTCACAAAATTAATATAATCTATAACATATTACAAAAGTTTTGAGAAAATTTTTGTTATACACTATCTATACTATTGTCACATTTCTGCTATATTTTGTGTAAATCATTTTTCAAAACCAACAACCTCTTCTTTTTCTTTTTGCACTTTCGATCTTTAGCGTTGTTATGGAATATTAACCCTTTGTTTGGAATATCTGTTTCAACTTATTAGTACTATCTATGAACAACGTAAAATTTTTTGTAGCTATAAAAAAATAAAAAATAGCTACAATATAAAGCTTTTATATATTATAATTTTTAAATTTAAAATGTATGTTTTAACTAGTTCTTTTAAGAGACATATAACACAAAACCTTCTTGAGAGGAATTTTGCGGAAGTATTTCATCAACTTTAATGTCAGTAACAAAATTGTCAGAATCAAGGTTTAAAACCAAATTTGTTTAAAAAAAACCTAATTTGTACTTCTATATAGTGTAAGGACAAAAAAAGCAATTTTCGTGTAAGATTAACGCGTAAACCCCACTGCTTTCCTTTAACACCCTTCTACAATCACGTGTGTACAGCACATTTGATATCATCATTTGTTTATGTTCCCAAAATGAAACAAGAAAATTATTAGTGCTGTTCACTTCAACAAATTAAAGAAACTCTCTCTCTCTCTCTCTCTCTCTCTCTCTCTCTCTCTCTCTCTCTTCTTCTTTTTTTTTCCTATTGATGGCAACAGAAGAATAGAATAGCATGGTCATGATATGTGTTTGTGCGTGTAAATAAATAACCCACATGGGTCGTTACACAAATTTCAATTCTCATTCGTTGACCGATTTTATTTAACCTATAAGTAATAATTATACTGTTAATAAATTAATAGGACTCAATTCAAAAAATACATTATACATATATAAGACTTAAATTTACAGTAAAAAGGTAACAACGTCACGAGGATGAAAACCAATTTTTTGTTTTTATATATTATTTTCCTTGGAAAAATTGACCCATGAAAGCATCAACTGTAGCTGCTTGACATGCCCACCTATCACTTCTCCTGACCCATCCCTAACCTGCTAGATTCTAGAGGAATGTGTTTTATTAATTTCTGTAAATCACCATTTCAATGGATCTGATTTTGTCTGTCATTTTGTCTCTAATAGAAACAAGATAGAAACTATACAGCATATTTTGTTGTCGTTGTCGTTGTTGATTTTATTTTTTTTTTCCTGGTGTCAAATGAATAAGACATTTAAAAAATGAGTTTGAACTTAAAGTTGTAACTACAAGTAATGTAGTAAGTGAGAGTTTTATATTAAAGCATATTTTTATTTTATATTATAACGTTGAAAGTTTTACACTGTTTGAGTTGAAACTGAGTTTGTCAAACACTCTAGAAGTTCTATTACAGTGATTTGATGATGAAGAAAACAATTTTGAGTTGTTGAAGCTTTTTGGAGCTGATAATTTTACCCCCTTTAAAGAAGATTAATTTTATGGATTGATATGAAAATAAGAAGATTAATTTTATAGATTGATATGAAAATATTTTAAAGACACATTACAAAAGTTAATATTAGAATCAATGCTCATAATATTTTTATATTTTTTCCAACTATTGAAATGTAATTTTTTTCAACAACTAAAGACAGGAGTTTATTTTGAGTTGTATGGAGTAAAGTGAAACATGTTATTTTTATTTTTTAAAATCTTTAGAGGTATTTGTTTGGTAGTTTCTTGGGTTTAAATCAACTTTGACACACATTCCTCAACGTTCTCTAATTCTGTGGTTCACAGAATTCCACACCAATAAAGACATTCACTAGTCCTCTTCTCTCTCGCCTAACATTTTGCCGAAAGGTAAAATTGAATTCCATAATATCTCCGATATCTCCAATGGGCCTTCATTTTAGATTTGGATGTACCAGTGTACTGGATTGGTATTAATTTCTTATGCGTGGTTGTTAGTTGACATAGTGAATCATTCTTGGCAATTCACTCGTTGATTTTTTTTTTTGTGGTTTTATTTTCATTTTACATGATTGAAACTATGGGGTTGTTTTGTATTGTTTTTAAAATAGGTGAAAATATTTTTGTTTTAAAAATAAAAATTTTTTAAAAATTGTGCTGATAATATTTTTAAAATTTTTGCTTGAAAAAACGTGTAAAAATATTTCTAACGATTTTGAGAACAAAAACAACTGGGTTCTATATATCTTAGAAGAAGTTGACTTATTCTTTTTAGTTTTCTTTTTTTCATGCTATTTTCAAAGACTCCACGAGTCAAAAGCTCAAAATCCAATTATGATCATTTTACTAAAAATTTTGTAATATAGTATTGAACAAAAAAAAAATCCATAATTCCAATAGCAAAAAAAAAAAAAAAGGTGATGATAATCATCACCATAAGAGATTTTTGAAGCAGACTTTGGAAAATCTAATGAGTATATTCTAGTAATGGAACATTAATCCCAATAATTAGCTATGACTCCTAAAGCCAACTAATATTAATGTTGTTTCTCAAAATAAAAAATAGGGTTCGTTTGGTAAATGGATTAGAATTAATGATTTAATTTAAGTTAGTATGATTTGAATTAAGATTTGAGTAGTGATTTGAATTATTATTCGAATTAACGTTTAGATGTGTATTTAAGTTTTAATCGAGTATGTAATAAAATTGAAGTTTGTGTTTGGCAAGGTAGTTAAGATAGTTTTTTATTTATTAATAAATCTAATAAAATCTTAATGTTAATAATCTTAAAAATATACAATATGGAACTTGATTTATTCTTCTCTTCATTAGGAACATAGTGAAAAAAGAATCATCTCAATTGGATATCAAATAAAGAAGTTATGAATTTTTTTCCTCAAATATAGGAGAGAGAATTTTAGTTTTTACTATAACAAAGATTCTGAGTATCAAAAGTTTAAGGGGATAAGAATTCTGAAAACTTGAATTCTTGATACTTAAATGATTCAGATTTTGGGTGAAACAAACATGTATTTGAAGGATTCTTGATAATCGAATGTAAATTTGAGTCTATTAAGTTTAAAGAGTAATTGAACCAAACATACTGTAAGAATATCAATTTAATGGTTGGTCAGAGTCTTGTAATGATATCATTAAAATTATTTATATGTAATTATATAATACAATATGTAATATCATTAAGATAATTACTATATCATTAAAGACATTTTAAAAATATTTTAAATATTGTATTAGATTTTAATTTTATAACAATAATTTAGACACATATTATAATTTTTTCAACAAATAAATTCAGGACATAATAGCATGGGCTTCGTGGTGTGAAAAACTAGGCCCAAATCATAGCTTAGAGCAGAATGATCGGTCCAACTAGAACATGAAGTCAACCTGGGGTCCCACATTGGATTTGGGCTTGGGTTGCCCATATCCCGAATCTCATCGAAGTGAGAGAAGCACTGCACGGACTTTGACACGAAACCATTCGTGCACCATACGCCCGCTCCACCAAACTTACCGTACTCTCTCCACTCAGATCTCAGCTTGGACCCACGTGTGGCCCACGGGCCAAGCTTCATTAGCATTTACTGTGTGGCAGTAAAGACGAGAGAACCGTAAGTTCAGTGTGCGTATGCTACACTATAGTCCAACTCCACACACTTCCCTATGCAAAATTAGGATGGGACGTGGCTTGTCCTGCAAGCCCCTTCTCTCTCACTGGAAAAAAAAAACTTTCTCATTTTTCAATAAAACTTTCTCACTCTCCAAAATTTCCATTTTTCTTCTTATATAAGCTTTTTATTGAAAACAGTTATTTTGATAACAGATTCTGTTTGCTTCTGATTTGATTAAAAAGGAAACAATAAATAACACACATGCAAAAAAAAAAAAAAGGAAAAAAAGGAATTTTTTTCCTCCACAACATGTTTGTAGGCTGTGTTTGTTTTGTCATCTTGATCTTATTTATTTGTTGCAATGAAAAATAAAACAATTGTTGTGTATTTTCGTTAGAGCCAAAAAAGGGAGGGAATTAATATCATTATTTGCATTTCAACCACGTTTCTCTAATTTAAACAAGAAAAAAGAAAACTAATTATTCTTTCTTTAGCGGAAAATACAATTTTATTTTACTGATAAAACACGGATATTTAAACACTATGATTAGCCTTTTAGTTGTGTGATTTGCAAGTGGAAGTTTTTTTGCATTGCGCATTGTAAAGTTTAAACGAAGACACACTATTAAATGGTTGAAAAAGTGGTAAAAACTGTTGATTAGAATTATTTTTATTATAACAGGTTAAAGTTTTATATAATAATAATTTTTTATTGTTACTGTAACATATAAAAAATCAATACTATTTATAACTAAATTTATAATAAAAATTATATGATAAAAACCGTTACCAAACATCCCGTAAAAACTAATCCAATAACTAAACATCTAGTTTTATCCCTGAAATAATATTATCTTTTGTTTTCTTTTTAATTTTCCCCTTAAAATAGCCTGGGAAGCAAACATGATCTTAGTTGAATATTGTCGTTTCACTTCACTTCATCGTGTCTCTCTCTTGATCAGTTTCTCTTCTTAACTTCTTTAAGTCGCGCTTACACAGTTTCACGCAGCGACAGTCTCTCTCTCTCTCTCTCCCTCTCTTCATCTGCGAGGGCTATATAAATACACAATAACTCGGGAAGAATACGAAAAAAACTCATCGCGTCTCTATCCTCTGTTTCTCTATTCTCTCTCTAAACTCCAGCTGACTACTCACAACTTCATTCATATATATATATATAGTCATATATATACACACGTATATCTCAGTCACTCGAGCTGCGAAGTGGCTTTCTGGGAAATGTAGCATTTTGGAAATGGCCACGTGTCACAGAAACGACGTCGGATCTCTGATTCTCGACCGCCCCACTGCCACTCCGGTGAACGCCGGCGACCACTTCCGCAAATGGCTGGTCTTCTCTGGAGCGTCATTCCGGCGGAAAATCTTTGACGCCGTCAGCTGCGGCGGGAGCTCTCGCTACCGCCACCACAACCGCGGCGGCAGCGGCGAAGAAGACGACGATGACAACGTCGCCCAGATCGCCGCTGCCGCGGCCAAAGAGAAGGCGTCGACGGAGAAGGCTAAAACGACGGTGTCAAAGGCGAACGGGAAGTCGGAGAAGCTGGTGGATCTGCTGAACCTGGCGGATTGGTCGGAGAGCGAGGCGGACGCGGCGGCGACGAGGAGGAAGGTGGAGGCGCTGGAGAGGCTGAAGCGAGTGGTTAGGGATTTGCAGGTGGAGGAGAGGGGGAAGAGGAGGGAGGCGGCGACGGAGGCGAGGTTGCTTGCGAAGGAAGATTTGGAAGCGAGAGGGACTCTGGCAATGCTCGGAGCCATTCCTCCTCTGGTCGGAATGCTCGATTTCGAAGACCATGATTCTCAGGTCGCCGCCCTCTATGCTCTGCTCAATCTCGGGATCGGCAATGATGTGTAAGTCTTTTCGAAATTTTCCGTTTCTGTTTCCCTTTTTTTTTGGTTTCATGCACATTCCCTGTTTTTGTTGTTTTCTGCTCTGTTTTTTTTTTTTTTGAATTATTGTCCTTTGAATTTCTTTCATGAAATTTCAGATTTCGAAAATGGAACATTTTTTAACTTTTTTTTTTGCTTACTAACTTCTCGTGAAAGTTATCACAATTTTCAGATTCAATGTATTGTTTCCACTTGTTATATGCTTTACATTCCTAAGAAAATTTGTAATTTTTTGTCCAGTGAATTTGTTTTTCATCCACTTTTATTTCACATACTCATTTGGCCAGTTCTTTCAACTTTTTTTTTTTTTAATTATGCGTTTTAATCTCGTGAAATATGAGGAATTAATATTAATTTTTGGGATTTTTTTGCAGGAACAAAGGAGCCATTGTTAAAGCAGGTGCTGTTCACAAAATGCTAACTCTCATTGAGTCTCCAAATTCTCTAAACCCAGCAGTTGCAGAAGCTATAGTGGCAAATTTTCTGGGCTTAAGCGCATTGGACTCAAACAAACCAATTATTGGATCTTCAGGTGCTATACCTTTCTTGGTCAAAATCCTCCAGAATTCGGACAACCCCTGTAGCTCACAAGCCAAGCAAGACGCCTTGAGAGCCCTGTACAATCTCTCAATCTTCCCATCAAACATTGCCTTTATTATGGAAACTGATCTGATCCCGTTTATGTTGAACGCGTTGGGAGACATGGAAGTGAGCGAGAGGGTCCTCTCGATTCTGGGCAATGTGGTTTCGACACCAGAAGGTCGAAAATCGATCAGCGCTGTGCCTGATGCCTTCCCCATTTTGATTGATGTGTTGAATTGGAATGACTCTCCCGGGTGCCAAGAGAAGGCATCCTACATTTTGATGGTGATGGCACACAAAGCCTATGGGGACAGGCAGGCCATGATTGAAGCCGGGATCCTCTCGGCATTGCTTGAGTTGACGCTTTTGGGTAGTACATTGGCGCAGAAGAGGGCTTCAAGGATTTTGGAGTGTTTGAGAGTGGATAAAGGAAAGCAGGTTTCACAGAGTTTTGGTGGGAATTTGGGGGCTGCTGTGTCTGCCCCTATTTGTGGTTCTTCATCTTCAGTGATGAATCCAAATATGAGTTCTAACGAATGTTTAGAAGAGGAAGAGGATATGATGAGTGAGGAGAAGAAAGCAGTGAAGCAGCTAGTTCAACAGAGTTTGCAGAACAACATGAGGAAGATAGTGAAGAGGGCTAATTTGCCGCAAGATCTCGTTCCTTTGCACTTCAAGTCACTCACAGCAAGTTCCACTTCAAAGAGCTTGCCTTTTTAAAGATTTGGACCTGCTGAGGAATGAAGGTGTGAGATTGAGGAGAGGAAATTCTGAAGTTAGTTTTCTTTTCATGATCTTATTTTCAAAGCTTTTGGTCTTCTCTAGATTCTACTTTTTGTTAGTGCATGAAATTACTATTGCTGCTCAAAAGTCGATATAAATTATATAGTGTTGTGTAATTATCCGAGTAGAAAATTTCTCATGTGGGCAATTCCCATTTATGTTGGTTTTGGGTTTCGAATGAGTGCAAACCCTCTCTTACTCTCACACTCTTTTTTTTTTTTTTTGTTCTTTCTTGCTTATAATTTGAGCAAAGCATACATTTTGGCTTGAACGTGAATTCTACTCCCTAACAAGGAGAGCTTACCGTGATTGGGATTTCAACAATGTTTTTCTTTCACACATTATAGTTCTTTCAGCTTAAAAACTCTTACTTCCTACTCGTTTCCCAAACAACCTAATAACTACCAAATTCATAAAACCATCTAAATTGTATTACCAAATATTCTTAGAGACGCTTCATTGTTTGACAGTGGTATGGGATGCAAATTTGGGAAATACGAGGGATTCTTTAGCAATGTTATATTTGCTCTAATCGTCTCTACTCTACTATCAAGAGGTCACTTTCCACCCAATAATACATCTCTTTCCATTCCTTGGCCCTACGCGCCTACCCCGAATTCAATTGAATAATACTGCCTAAAAATAGCAGTAAACAAAAACGGTTGAAAGGGGTGTCGGTCATTTTCTTATGCATTGTAAAAACAAGGACCTTTCACGCCCTTCTTCTCTATCTGGGGGAATCTTTTGCTCAGCTGGTCTTACGGTTCTGGTTCTGAAATTTCCATATAAAATCTTTGGACTTAAAGAGTTTAATTATGAGTTAATTAATTAAATGTTTGAACGTGATGGATCTCTTGTTGTTAATTAATATGCAACTGTAGTAGCTTAAATGTGTATAGTGCTTATCCTCTGGCATTTCACCTGTATTATAATGCCCTGACCTTGTTTACTGAGACTTCCTTTATTAATAATTTACAGATCTCAGTATAGCAAGGTCCAATCTAGTTTGGAGTGCTTAGCTGTTCGTCTTTGTTGGAAAACCATCGACATTGACATTCAGTCCCACGAGGTACTTGTATATTTACATGCTTTTCATGGTGGGGTAATGTCATTCAGTAATAGCCTTATTTTTAATTTCCCTTGCTGTCTTTTACCATATGCCCTTTAGTTAGTTGTGTGGTTTCTTGTGTACATTTTTGTGATTAATATAATAATTATGATCCGGCGCTGATTTGTTGGCTTCCCAGTGTGCCATATTCTTTAGTTCTTAACGCTGTCACAGTTTGAAGACCACCCAAGTGGTATGAACCAAACCTTTCCATAGAATGCCAGGAAAAATAAAAGGATAAAAATTTATTGAATTTAGAATCTCAGAAATCAACATGTTTCAGAACTTTTAAGTCGCTTTAAAATGGAAAAAGTGCAATTGGGTCACTATTATGGGGTGCATTTTCTGCTTGGTTCTCGAGAAATAATTAGCTGTACCCCGTTTTGAATTGCATAGCGGGGAGGGGATTCGTCTATACCAAAACCTTATTTTTCAAACCTTTTCCTCTTCCATGGGAAATAATAAGTTGTTTGATCTTTACTATGATTTTCTGTTTGCAAGTTACTTTTGGGTTTCTTTACTTTTCTTTCATAAAGCTCAGCGTTTCACACTGCATCCACTTTTTTCATCCGTTATATTTGTATTTTGTTGACTGTTTAATTTATTATCCGATTTTGGGTGGGTGGAACGTTGGGTCCTGCAGTTCATAATTGTCGGTAGTGACTGGGGGACCATTTTAATTTTATTTTTTCCTGGTAAACGTTGATGACTTGACTATTCTTAATACACAAAACGCACGTTCTGTCATCTTTTGTTGAAGGAAGCTCTACACATTAAATGCACCATTATGCTTTCGGGCAACATTGGCTCGCATATGACAGCAAGAAAGAGTTGAAACTAGCATTCTTTCTTTAATGTTTTTACCCGTTTAAAGTTCTATACGTTACTTTTGGACTTTTTCTACAAAACGAACTTTCATTTCACAACTTGACAATATAGCCAGTTTCGTTGTTTTTGAATGTAATGGCAAATAGATGGTTGGTGAGAGTTATATTGGCAGGTGCGTGTATGAGTTGTATTCTCTGCAGATCATCTGTAATAAGTGATAAGAATCCTGTACTCAGATATTTAACAGTCAAACTGATTACTGAATAAATTTTGGCTCTAGACCCTAATTGAAATCTTTTCATCCAACCTGAAAAGATAAAATCTGTACTTAATTGGTTAAATAAACAATAATACAAAGTAAACGAAACACTCATTTCTATGGACAGATGAGCACCATGCCATATTGGCGGTGGGTTATGATGTTCAAGGTTGAAACGATTTGGGTCAATTTTTCTTCAAGCCTTTCCGTTAGATCTGGAGTATGCATATGATGTGGATTAGATGTGTGAATAGGGTATGTTTGGCCGATACATTTCCTGTTGACTGCTAGGCACGGCGCGATGAGTGCTAAATAGAATCTCTGCTTCCACCTTAACCACTTGCCATGGGTCAATTTTATTTTTTTAGACAACCACACTTGATAACAAGTCACATTTTTCATTTATATTTACGGTGGTGCCATCCTCTCTCTTTAAACCCATGTTTATGGTTTTTTTTTTTTTAATTTACCTCAGCCCGTTTAGTTCAGTATCATCCTGTGCCCCTGACTAATTTTTTTCGGTTTAGCCCTTGCATTTAAGGGCCAAACGACATGTGCAATAGGGTTTGTTACGAACATTGCTACATGGGTTGGAACCGGCATGTAATAATTGATGGTTTCTTTGAGCAGCAAAAAAAAAAAAGCGCAAAAGAAATAGCTTCAAGTTTGTTTAGATGCATATGCCCAAAAGAAGGGGGGGGGACCAACGCACTGCTTTAATAGCCATTATGATACATTTTTTTTTTTTTATCATGAATGATATGGGCTCTCACTATTGCTGATTGATTCTAGTTTTAGAAAAGTAAATGAACTATACAGTAAAAAGTTGATATTCCTCTTTCTCTTTAATCTTATGTGGGTGACTCAGGGGAGAGTGGGGCTAGTTTTTTTTTTTTCTGGTTTTGGGCAAAGGTGAAAGCTTTTTCTTCCCTTTGTTAAAACACCCACAAAAGGATGCTCGTGGTGTGGGGACTAGAATAAAGACTTTTGGGGGAGTTTTTTCTTCATGGGATTATTGTTTTACAGCTAGTTCTTGTACTACCAAGTGTGGCAATTTCAACTTTCCAACACCCAAGTATGCAAAACTCTAAAATAATAAACAATCTACCCCCCCCCCCCCCCCAATTTGTTGTCTCCTAGCATGTCCATTTTTCCCTACCTCAAGAACACACAATCATGTATGTTGGAAGAAGGTTTGGATTTTAATTATGCATGTGGAGAACTTCAGAATGCCATCCTAAGTGACTAGGGTGTCCTACTACCCAGAGTACTAGCATCGTCTATCCATTATTCATCTCATTCTAAAGTGATATGATCTATTTTGAATAATAAAAAAATAACTAAGAAAATGCCAAAGACTGAGTGGACTAATTAATCAACTTTTAATTTGTTACTAATCAAGTTTTGTCTTCCCTTAAAAAAAGAAATCACGCGGCAAGATATCCACCTTTATATCCGTATATATATATATATATATATATATTATAGAAGGGATTCACCTTTATATCCAAATATTAAAGGAAAAAAGATAATGAAATTGGTCTGTAAAGTTCAGAATATGTTCTATTTTTTTAACAATGTTTCTCAAAGGTACATTTATCTCTGATTCTTTTCCAAGACTATAGGCCTCTCAGTTTCCATGAAAATGCAAATGTCTACCCTTCTATTTCTATTTTGAAAAAAAAAATTTGCAAGTTTGACGCTGGCAAAGGAAAAGAGGGAAAACAGGACACACGTTGATTATCCTCACTTCTCAGACATACCGTACAGATCCCACTCCTAACGAACACGTGTTTTGTCAACAAAATGATCCACACCGTCAACTTTAGGTGGGACCATTTCCTTTAGTTGATCAGATATCTGATCGAGCAGCGTTCACCACAATATGCTAACAGAGTGTGTTTGTTTGTTAGTTAGAACCTGGTTAATTGGTTCTAACCAACAACAAACAGAAAAAAACTTTCATTAAAAATTTATTATAATGTAAAATTTTTATATGGTATAATATTTTTAACTACAAATAGTCTCAACCATTAATTTCAACCATATTTCTTAACATTATGTAAATTAGTCTCAACCTTTAGTTCCAACCATTTTTTCAAAACATGGTATGAGCTGATTTCATCTCTTTTGTGGTGCAGCCTCTTTTAATGAACCCACGACTGCAAACTGCTTAAATTTAGTAAGACAGAAAATTCAGGTTTTTGGCAAAAAGCGTATATAATGACATTAATACCGATAATCAGTGTCATTAGCAACAGTCCAGCCGGCAATGAGCAAATTCATTATTGCTTGGCAATTTAGATGAAGTTGGTGGGACCCATTATGGACATGAGAATCTGTCTCAACGTGTATGCTTTTTATCAACGTGGAAGTTGGAATGCGTGGGTAAACCTCTTTTTTTTTTTTTTTTTTTTTTTTTGGGTTTTGCCTTTTTGGTGTTTCAGAAGGGAAATAGGAATGGTTGTTTGGGACCTTGAAAATAGTTAGCTTAGAATATCTGAAAATAGAGTAGGTAAAGGGTATTGATAAGTAGTTCGTCCATCGTATGAAGTTATGAAACCCTCTCTAAAAAAATGGCCCCAAAATGAGAGGTAGCAAACATGTAGAAGTTATGTATAAGACCCTGTTTTAGTTTGAACCATGCACTCTCTAGTCTCCACGGGCAATTAATGAATAGGGAATGGGATATTGTGGTTCTTCTTTGCGCCGTAGAATATGAAGTTGAGCATCCCTTTCATGGCAGGACTAAAATTATTGGAGCACCGGACCACTTTTACGTACCATGATTTTCATCCTCATCTCTCACTCATTGACGTACAGGGTCGTGTTTGAGATGGTACCTAGTAGTTTCATGTGATAAAACCATAAAAAAAAAATGCATGATTTAACTTGGCCTTTGGTACATAGGCTCCCACCGTTTAAATCTATGCCTCCAACTTGAACCAAAATAAAACAATGGTTTACGACGACAAGAATGGTTTAAAATGGGTCAACCAATCAGCCTTTGAAAACTTGGCCCTCTCTCAAATTCTAGCTATTTTCTATCATTTTTTAGAAGTTATTCTTATTGTCGTTATCACCATTTAAGACGTATAAGTTCAAAAGAACCAGTTCAAATCTTGAGCCCACATACCAAATAGACCAATGTTACTATGAGAGATATTTATGCTTTATGTCATCTTTTTCATGTGTAGATTGATTTATGCCACACATGTAAAACTATTTGATTTATACCACATTGAAAAACAACAACAACATAGAATGACTAATGTATCCTCCCTTTGTTAGGGTTTTTTCTCTTCTTTCCCTCACTTTTCTTTTCTCTCTCCTCCAATCCCCCCATTTCAGTATTCAATAATGCTACAATCTTAAGGAAAATTCCATAGCTGCAGTTCAATAAAGCAACTGGTTCCAAATCCTTGTTATATATAGATAATATACATATAAGAAAACAGAATTATCGTCCAAATGGGAAACAGGACTTGGACTTGTTTTGGTCCCCGAATGAGTTTTTCCAGATATTTCATCGGACTTTTTTTTTTTTGTTTTTGGTTAAAAGAGATGTTGAGGGTATATTTGACATTCTAAATATAGATGATGGCTTATCTGTAATATTCTGTGCAAATATTTTTTTCTTTTGAGTGTGTTGAGGAATATAGTTGGAATCTTAAAACTAACAAGTTAAAACCAAAACACTATAATATATGAAAGTTTTATAAACATTTTTAAAATAAACATTTTTAAACACATTCTTCAATGGTAAAATCTATTATGTTCCTCGAATAGCCTCGCGATGCATTCCTTATAGCTTACAAAAAGAGGACAAAAAACAAAAGAACCGAAAAAAAAGGCTTCGGCTTAAAGAAATATATAATATCTATAAAAAAAAAAAAAAAAAAAAAAACATTGAGAAAACATTTTCAAGAAACAACACGAGTTCCGAGTAGGCGAATAAGACCTTTGAAAATCCAATGGTTAACGCTTTGAGAAACATGAAATCGTGAAAAGAGGGCTTGTTGAATATTTGTTCTGTTTTTTTTTTTTTTGTTGGTTGAATGAAGAGCTTTTTTGTTGCTTGAGATAATTACCACTAGAATTTTGGGAGATACTAATAATATTAGTTTAAAAATCTAATATGTAAAAACTTTACATTATAACAAATTTTTGTTTTTACTCTTAACTATTAAGAATTTTATACCCTTTGTTGATTAAACCAACCAAAATGTCAAACAAAGCTAAGCTATTTGAGAGAAGTTTTTTTTTCGGTTGGCAAGTTATTGGGGGTGTACGTGAAGGCATTTAGGGAATACAATAGATTCTAACACAAAACGTAGTTTATTTTAAATTATTAACTTAATATTTGTTATTTTGGGTGCCAGGATGTGAACAGAATTTCAAAAATAAATAAATAAATAAATAAATAAGGCTCCATGATCTTGGGCTTGAAACTTCAACAGACTATGGGCTCGGCAGGCAAGGATCAGGCACGCCGGGTGAACTAGAGGAAGGAAACTCGAGAAATGGATCGAGTATAAGGTAGGGCAGTTTTTACTTTCTAGCCCCCCAAGAAAGGCAGATGGTACAGCGGACCCTCGGCTAGATCAACTGATTAGTAACTACAACAGCAAACTAATCCAAAAAAGAAATCAATAACAGCAAAGTGATTATAGTGATAATTACGTACTCTCCGAGCTCTCGAACAGTTAAATCACAGCTAACGATAACGATGCAACAGATAATACGACCATTTGAAAGGGCGATTCAGGAAGAATCATGGATTTGGTATTAGATTGTTTAATATATCCAAACACAGAGGCCACAGACTTTCCTTATCGAGAGGGAAAAGACCCAATCGCAAACGGAACGGGTAAAGAACAAGAACATAATGTTATCGTTTAGTAGATTCATTTAGGAGGACATCTACAACCGTTACCTGGCCAGGTACCATCCACCAAAACCCATGTACCTGTTTCATACGCAGTAATACTAGCAAATTCAAGGTGGCATATGACAAAATCCTACTTGGTTTTGGTTTCATTGGCAATTCTACTTGGTTTTATTGACAGGGAGGTATACACCTTCTGCTGCCAGCCAAACATTGTCAGCGCGCTTTTCTCCGACACCACAAACCTGTGCAGGCACACAAGTCGTTAGAGAACAACTTGGTACATGGTCCTTAAAAGAGAACATATGTCTTTCAAGTTAAGTCTTTTAAAGGATGAACAGGAGTTATCAGTGGCTCAAAACAGTAGCAGCAGATGTTATGCCTCCAAGCAACTGATTTTAATTTTGCATTTGTTTTCGTTAATTGAAAAAAAAAAATTGCATCATATTTGCTTACCTCCTGTTGTCCCCCGGCAATGCGGGTGTATTTTTTGTCATGACTATGAAGGTAGACACCCGTGTCAACGTGCTGCAGGCGAACTCTTTGATCTTGCTTCCAGGTCTTCCCACTTCCTTCAATCAGAAGCCTGTTGAATGAACCGCCAAATATAGCATCAGCACTACAGATTAGTGAGGACAATCAAGCTAATCCTTTTATAAATAATTGGTTTCAAATTCACCTCCAATAATCACCGGTGTCAGATTCATTCTCCCCGCCAAAGCAGCTTACCTATACCAAGCATGACGTGACTTCAATCATCATAGATAAAATTGTAGCATTGAGGTTAAATGGACACAGTATGAGTACAGAAGCTAAAAATTATAGACAGCATCCACAGGTACAAAGACACTTAAATCTACAGGTATGAACCATGCATTCGCCGTATTCATTGCCAAGGATTGACTTGCATTCCCTTAAGTGCACAGTTTACAGGCATCATTGACAGAAGGATGTAAGACAAAAACGCTCAAACTCCATAAGATTATACGAGTATAAGAAATTACGAGTAAACAATATTACTTTGAAACAAGCGTTATTGTACCGTACAGGAGACTTTGGTAAACAATAGACGAACTGAAAATACCTCTTGGTTGCCTGTTATAGGGGAGGCATGCAAATGGCTATGTAGCCATTTTCTAGTTCTCATGTGTTGCAACCTGATAATTGTCCCACTTTTAATGGCATCACCTTGTTTAGCAGATGATCCAAGCTGTGGTTTAACAATCTGTAAAACCAAAAAAAAAAAAAAAAACATTAACACAATATTCAAAAAGATTCCCACAGCAACATATGTTATGTGTTTTGACACGTAATTAAAGAACTAAAACTCATTTAGCCGACATGCTTCAACTCTTAACTTTATAAAATAGTAGATCAACCTTACAAATTTCATTTCTTCAAAATCTAAGAATTAGTTGCGACAAGAAAGACGAACATGAGCTGTTAGCTAAGTGAGAGACAAAAAATGAGATCTTCTCAACAAACCAATCAAATAAAAGATATAGAGCTTAAAATTGGTTGATTTGTACGTAGTTTGTACTCAGATAATTTGCAACGTCCAATATCAAAAGAAATGAAATTCCATCCCCGTCCTTAGTCCTAAACACCACGTTAATTAAATTGAGAATATGTATTCTGATTCTCAAGTTCAATACAAAAGGAACACGATCTAGACAAGGAACCTGAACCTTTGCATTTTCCCTTTAGCGTATAAACAAACAAATATTTGGTACATTCAAAACTAAACAAAATGCGAGAACCCATAAATGTTATGCCCTCAACAAAGAAAAAATGAAATACAAGAGAGAGGGACATTAAGAAAGGTACCCAATAGCTATTGGAATCGTCAACATTAGGAAAACCAGTAACTGATTGCTGTCCACTGCCAGAACCATATGGCACGTCGTGGGAATGCAATCGAACTTTGGTCCTCTCGTGCATCAGCTTTAGAACTGTCCCATAAGAAATCTACCAACCAAAACAGACAAACAAACAAACGTGAAATTCTATATCCCAATTCTCAAAACAAAACAACCAAAATAAATCGTCTTTCCTCGCTAAACCCTAATTTTCGCATAAACGAAGAATGCACTCAGTTCCACAAGCAAAATGCGCAATTTAAAAGCATTTAATGAAAAAAAAATCCTATAAATAAAAGAAAACAAAACAAAACAAATTAACATTTACCTCGACGCCTTCAGAGGATGCAGCGGAGGCTGGCGAAGCGTAGCCGTTATCGGGATCAAGGCCGAGGAATAGGAAGACAGCTAGAGCAAAGAAACCAATGGCCAGGGCGAAGAGCAATCCAATGAACCAGTTCCGTTGCCAGAAAGGCAGATCAGACTGGGGATTCCTTAGCGATTCTCTGACGACGAACCGACTTGGCCCGACGGGAGACGGAGACCACGACGACGAAACTGAAGAAGAGGGCTTTCTTCGAGTCAGGCCCGGCGAACCTGAGGAAGCCACGATGAGCGAACCACGAGATGTCAGAAAATTCTGGTGTTGTGATTTGGTTAGATTAGGTTCAGGGTTTGAATTGCGAATGCAAATTGGGAAATTAGGGATTTGGAAAGACTTCGATCCGTGATCAGCATATGTACCTGTGAAATTTTTTGTTCAGCCAGACGGAAAGAAGAGGGAGGAGAGACTTTTTGTGCCGTGTTTCGGGTGACACGTAGATGGCGAGATTGTGGCCAATGGGATTGGGCCACATGGATTTAGGACTGAGGTGGAGGGTTCTTAGTGGATGAAAGTCAAAGTTGTCACGAAATTGGAAAATTATTAATCGAGGAACCAGGAATTAGTAGAGGAATGAGAAAAAGTAGAAAAATTATAGTCACGCCCCCTCCAAACGTCAAAATTAAAAGTGACGTCCAATCGGGAGATTTTTAAAAATTATTTTTTAAAAAAATTTTATTTAATCAATGATTTTTTTTTAATTTTTAGGCATCAAAAAATTAATTTTTTAGACATCAAAACAGTTCTTGTTTTTTTTGTTTTCACCCTGGTTAGGTCCCTCTCCTCAATACAGTCATTTTTCTCTTTTCTCTGAAAAAAACTAAGGCAGTTTCGGTGCACAAAAAAAAGATTTTTTTGGTGCAAAAAAAAAAGAGATCATTTACTTAATTTTAAATTTTCTTTAACCTTTTTTTCAAAATATCCCCGTCCCAATTGAAGGAAAATTTTTTTAATAATTGAAGGAAAAAAAATGGCACTTCCAAAACTATTTTTTGTGATAATCCAGTATTAAACTTAGTTGAGCGTAACAATTTAGTTCTTGATCATAAATAACTATTAAAATTAGAATGAAAAATGATAACATAAGACACATATAATCTATCAAAAGGGTAGAAATAAAATTTCAAACATTACAAGAATTAAAATTGCACATAAGCTCACAAAAGTGTTAAAAGATCATTAACAAAAATTTAATTTCTTTTTTTTTTTTTTGGTTATTTTTAAGGTGTGAAATTTAACAATTTGACTATTGTCATCAACAAAGAAGGTGCGTATGTCTTCTAAATAAATAACGTATATCTCACATGATTGTTTTTCGTTTTATTTCTAAAGTCATTTATGATTGTAGACTTAATTACTATATTTTTATAAGATTTTTGGCACACTTATTCTAAAATTTTTGCATTTAGGATTTTTGGCATATTTTTAAGCTATAATTTGTCCTCAAAATAATTTATGGACAATTTAGTTTGTTAGGTTTGAACAGACTATAGTTGTTTTGCAATTAAATTTTGACCACAATAATTAAAGTACATAGTACTATCGATCGTATAACATACAATAGAGAAGTGCAATATTTTTCTTTTTCTTTTTTGTTTATATTTTTTGTAGTGTTTTTTTATAGGTTAGAATAATAAGTATGTTAAACTAAAACACATCATTGTGGTAAAAAAACACACAAAACATCAATGAAATTAAAATACTATTATTTTTTATTTCTTTCTCAATAAATCATAATTTTTTTGCACTGTGTATGCTAATGACATTGTACGGCTCAACACCACGTGCGGCTGCATACAGTTGTCGAATTATTTGCCCGAGCTATGATGATCTGCTCTGCTCAGACATACAAGATAAGGGCATGCCTTGAAGTAAAAAGGCACCAGTGTAGTGCCTACCAAGGGCCCTTCGATGCTCAAGTCAAGTATCTGATCAAGGTCAGCTAGATGGAAAGAGACATGGTTAAGGTAAGAGAGTCTACTTTCTTTTGGGGTGGAGTCAAGGCTCATATTTATAGAGTTTGAGTTGGAATAGGTGTGAGGTGGATCTGCCATGTGACTTAGGTAGGTAGTGCTATAAAGCCTAGGGGTAGTGCCATGTGTCACGATATCCAAAAATGGAGAATTGTCCACCGAAGGTCTAAGATGGTGTTACATGGTGGTCTTTTAGACATTACTTACTCCCACTTGTGGAAGTTTGTTGTGCTCGAAGGGGTTTGGCTTGGTTATAGACGGGGCAAGTCAATGGTTCAACATTGCACGGTTACCTCTAATCAGATGGTCAACATGTCATTATAGAAGTGGTCCGATAATGCTGATCGGCTTGTTGCTCCAACCATTGCTTGAATGACTAGTTCAGCCCATCTGGAATAAGAAAGTTGCTTAATACACCTTAGAGGAAGTTCTCGATATGCCTATATGAGAACACCCTTAATAGAGCAATTATATTTCTAATGCTTTGATAAATTATCTAAATGACATCACTACCACTTTTTCAAAATATTCCACTCCTAACAAAAACCCTTTGAGAGTGACTAGTAATTAAATGCATGATTTCCCATTCTAAAGACGAAGTTCTCAATTTACACACATATAATCGCAGGGCTGTGTGTTCACTCAGGACATAAACAAAGCGATCTTAATCAGCAACGCAATAGAGACCGGTACCGTGCAGATCAACTCTGCACCGACTCGTGGACCAGATCATTTCCCTTTCCAGGTGCATTTCTATTATTGTCTCTAGATTTGTTTATATATAAGTACAAAAAGAGGTGTTTTAGGACTTAATGAATAACTTTGCTGAGTGGCACGGTTTGAAGGACAGGGACATTGGTTCTCAAGGGATTACCAATAGCAATAATCTGATGACAAAGATAAAGACTACTCGTAGAATCAATGAGTCAGTTAGTTAGTCTGTTAGTAATTGATGAGCTGGCAAAGTTAGTTGTAACTTATTAACTGTTAGTTTCTCCATCAGATAGTTTTTACTTATCCTGCAAGATTTATATATAAGCCCGAGTTGGCTTTGTAAAAAGGAAGATAATAATCAAATAATAAAGTATCTTTTCACTCTCAATTCTTCGTTCATCTTCTACCTCATTTCATCATCCATATACTGCCACATTCTTCATTGAATCTTGATTAATTTAGTTCTAATATGGTATCAGTTTGATCATCCTTCTCTGTTACATCCTCTGATTACTTTGATCTTTCCAATTCTTGATTACTTCTCGCGATTCTCAGCCTTGGTAAATTCATGGAATCCTCTAATTCAAGAAGCTCCATGGCTGCTGTTGAACGATCCGCCATTAATGATCCTTCCGGTCCTTATTTTCTACACCATTCTGATAGTCCAAGCCTCATTCTCGTGTCATAGCCATTAACAGGAGATAACTATGCCTCCTGGAGTAGAGCTATGCACATTGCCCTCTCTGTCAAGAATAAACTAGGGTTAGTTGATGGTTCCATCACTAAACCTACAAGTGTTGATCTATCTCTCCTTAATTCTTGGACTCGAAACAACAACATGGTAATTTCTTCGATACTTAATTCTATTTCCAAAGAAATATGTGCAAGTATCATCTTTTCTGATTCAGCTTATGAGATTTGGCTTGATCTCAAAATCGATTCCAACAAAGTAATGGATCGAGAATCTTTCAACTTTGTCATTAATTAGCCAATCTTAGCCAAGAACAAAATTCTATTAGCGTTTATTTTACAAAACTCAAAACACTTTGAGAAGAGTTGAGCAACTACAGACCTGCTTGTACCTATGGAAAATGCTTCTGTGGTGGTGTTAAAGACCTCAACATGTATTACCAGATGGAATACATCATGACCTTCCTCATGGGGCTCAATGAGTCTTTTGCTCAGGTTTAAGGTCAGTTATTGCTCATGGATCCCTCCCCCCCCCCCCCATCAACAAAGTCTTCTCTCTCATTTCTCAAGAAGAACACCAAAGAAACATCAGACTCTAACACAATGCCACAACAAACATGTCTTCTCTTATGGCATTCAATGTCAAGACTGACAATTCAAGAAGAGTTTCAAGTAACACTACAAATAATTCTTTTACACATGGCAGTCACAAAGACCAACAGAAAGGTAGACCTTTCTGCACTCATTACAACATCCATGGCCACACCGTTGAAAAATGCTACAAAATACATGGCTATCCCCCTGCTTTCAAACCTCATCGGAAAAATCCTTCTGCTCTTGCTGCTCTCAATCAAGTTACTGGCAAGCCTTGCACCGAGGACAAGCTTCCTCATGACAATCCTAGCATGGACACTTTCTTGCACAATCTTAATCAGACTCAGTACCAACAACTCATGGCCATGCTTTCTAGCCACTTGGCCACTTTTGTCAATAACAATGATTCACAAGACATAGCCATGATTTCCTTCAATACAAGTACTTGCTTTTTGATCTCACTGAATATAATTGTCTCTTTATCCAGATATTGGATAATTGATTTTGGTGCATCTCGCCATATATGTTGTGATCATTATGCTTTTGTGTCCATGAAACAAATTAGACACTCCACTGTTACCTTGCCAAATCATGTGAGTATTGATGTTCATTTCAGTGGAAACATCAAACTTAATTCTTATTTGATTCTTGAAGATGTGCTCTTTGTTCCATAGTTCAAGTTTAACTTGATTTCTATGAGTGCTCTTACTATAAGATCTCAAGTTACAGTCCTCTTTCTTCCTGATCATTTCTTTATTTAGGAACTGCACAGCAAAAGGATGATTGGCAAGGGTGACAAATTTGTTGAGCTGTACATCCTTGACACATAGTCTTTATTCAAGCAGTCAAAAACCCTGGTTAATCGCGTCTCAGCTCGTGTTTGGCACAACAAACTTGAACATCCTTCCTCCACACCTTTACACATTCCTCATATCAAAGAACCATATTTTCTATCCAATTTCATCTCCTACAATTCCCTCTCCCTGTCCTACAAACACTTCATCCTTAATGTGTCCTCTCATTTTGAACCCAATTTTACCACCAAGCGATCAAATTTCCTCATTGGAGAGAAGCCATGCAAGCTAAATTGCATGCTATGGATCTCAATTAGACTTGGTTCATAGTTCCTCTACCTGAATGCAAACACACTATTGGCTGTAAGTGGATTTACAAAGTCAAACACAATTCTAATGGTTCCATTGACCACTATAAAGCAAGGTTAATTGCAAGGAATACACTCAACAATAGGGTGTCGACTTCATGGATACATTCTCCTCTTTAGCAAAATTGGTCACTGTCAAAGTCCTCTTAGCCTTAGCTGCAAGTCAATCTTGGAACTTAATTTAGTTAGACATTAATAATGCCTTCCTCAATGGGGATCTTTTTGAGGAAGTCTACATGGATCTTCCCCTTGGTTGTATCAATACAAAGGAATTTGTTATCTCAAGACCCAAGCTAGTATGTAAGGTACACAAGTCTATATATGGCCTTAAACAAGCCTGGAGACAATGGTACTCCAAATTTTCTCATTTGCTTATGCAATTTGGCTTCCATCAATCTAAATCTGATTACTCCCTTTTCATCAAAGGATCGGGTTCTTCATTTGTGGCATTATTAGTCTATATTGATAATATCATAATTACTAGACCCACCATGATAGTTATTAACTCCCTTAAATCCTTCTTACATACTCAGTTCAAACTCAAGGACTTAGGGACTTTAAAATACTTCCTAGGCTTGAAAATTGCTAGATCATCAAATGGCATTGTCCTTTCACAGCGACATTACACCTTCTAGCTTTTTGAAGACATTGGCTTCCTTGCATCTAAACTAAGGCTGCACAAAAATCGCCCAGCAACCGCCGGCCGCCCGTGCCCGCGTTCGGCTTGCCCGCAAAAAAGGGGTCTATGTCAATAACCGCCCCATTGGCTGGTTCAACCCGCCCGCCCGCATATGTTGGCGGGCAGGTACGGTTTAAAATTTTAGGGGGCGGGTTCAAACCGAACCCACCCGCCTAATTCTTAAAAAAAAAAAAAAAAAAAGCCTAATCTAAACCCCTCCCCAAGCCCTTTTATTTTACCCTAAACTAAATAATTGATTTCACGGTTTTCACCCTCAAATTTCCCCCCTTTCTTCTATTCACACTCAAACTTCCTTCCCAATATATTATTATTACTATAATTTTCGTGATCAAACTTCAAAGTCATATTCCATTCAAGTATTTGATCTGTACTACTTGTGTTCAAAACTAACATCTGCACACTTAATTCCTCATCATTATAGTTTGCTCTCCATTAACTATAATTGCTTTCAGTTTACTATTGTTATTTCCCAAAAAATAGTATTACCATTTACTTTTTATTTTTAGCTTGTCTTTTGCTTCGATCTTGTGTTTTTTGTTGCCCTTTGGACTTCATCGCGTACCTGCTTCATTACTATTTTTTATTTTCACCAACAATTTTCTTTTAGATCACTTCCTCTTCTTCTTCTCTTTTTTTATTTTTTATTTTATTTGCTTTTTTGGTAAATTGTGAGAGTGGATATATAACTGGGATTAGAAATTCTTCATATCCTATTCCTTTGAATTACTTCTATAAATTGTCATTGTCTTTAGGGAATATTGTTATTATCTTTAGGCGTCAAACTTGGTTGTTATTGGGAATGCTTCATACATTATCATTTTATATTTTCTATAAAATTTCTTCACTTTTTTTAATAAAAAAAAGCTCAAAAAATTATATTGTACATTAGTAAAGACCCAACCTGACCACTCGCCCGCACCTAAACCGAAACCGTCCGCCATTATGTAACGCCCCTAAGTGGGGGTTAACAGTTTTTATTAAATAAAATAAAGATTAGAAAATAAATACAAATCGTCAAAGTAATTTACCCGGGACTTAAATAAAAACTCTTAAATTAAAATAAAGACATAAACAAATAAATAAACCACAGTTTAATGTAGCACCTTAGATTTTAATAATATACAACTGTCATCATCATCATTTCAACCCTCAACAAATCTTAATACAGTCACAAAAAATAACAATCGATGCTTACATTATCATGAAGATCATTCGTTGCATTCAAAGTA
>CAMOHE010043215.1:0-27531 GCA_946598075.1 Artocarpus hirsutus
ATATTGTAAATACAAATTAATATTTGATTATAGAACAATTATTGTATGTAATTAGGGCCTTGATGTAATGGATAACATACGGGACTGGCCATCTCGTAGGAAATTGAAATTGCAGGAGATTTTTTTTTTTGAAAAATACCAAATTTTCACGACGGTTTTTGTGAAAAACAGTGGTGGTAGGCCAAGCTACCACGACGGTTTTTTTGAAAAACCGTCGTAGTATCTATGGCTACCACGACGGTTTTGCATAAAAACCGTCGTGAAAAATTACAGTTCACCACCCCCCGCGCGCCAAATTAATCTATTCCACGACGGTAAAAAACCGTCATGAAAAGTCGATCATATTCCACGACATAGGTTTCCACGACGGTTTTTTGATCGTCGTGAAATTTTTCCACGACGGTTTATAACCGTCGTGGAATCCACATTTTGTACTAGTGACCCCTTCTATGTATAAGAAAAATTAGGGCAATTTAGTTTTGATTCGTGTATTTCCTTTTCTTAAGGCAAGAATTTTCAAGATAATAAATAGGCTTTACAACTTGTTAACAACGTCTAATTTACTTATATACTAGATAATATAATTTGGGGTTGGAATTATTCAAAACTACAATTAATCAATTCACACAACATACACTACTACACACTGGGCCTTTCACGACGATGTTAGACCGTCGTGGAAAACTTTCACAACGGTTGAAAACCATTGTGGTATGAAATGGAATTTTAATGACAGTTTTTACAGTTATGGAACATCCGAATAGGTGCCAAATTAAAGTGTTTCAAGGGACCTCTACCATGATGGTTTTTTGTAGGAATTGTCATGGAAATGACAATTTTACATGACGCTTTTTTAAAAAACTATTGTGAAAGGTTTTGTTTCCATAGTGGTTTTTAACTAAAATCGTCGTGATATATCACAACCTTACATGGCGGATTTTACAAAAACCGTCGTGTAAGGTAGCATTTCCATGATGGTTTTTGACTAAAACCATGATGGAAAATTGGTCATGCATAAAAAAGAATTGCTTAAATTTATGATTTTCCATGGGATGGCCAATCCCTTGTGTTATCCATTACTATAAGGCTTTGATTGCATACAAAAAATAATGTATATTGAAATTACAAGGAATTTACAAAATCATTTACATTTGAACTATTTTGCATAATCATTTATCTACTATCTCTATCTAAATGTGACATACCTATTTACAAATTATACCCACTCAATTCTAACTTCCTTTATATCCGTATGTATAAAAAATTTCCTTTTTGTTAGGGCTTATATATCATTATTAATTATATCCTGTATGAAACGCAGAATAAAAAAAAACCATATTCTACGTTTCCTTGTTGTCTTGGACACTTACGTTTGTAATATAGCATTCTGTTTAGTCAGAATGTTACACCGCTTCCCACTTGAAGTTTCCAATCATTCAGCGCCCTAATAATATGTCATGATTAAATAAATTAATAAACACAATTATGTAATACTTAACATAGTTAATTTTATAAAAAAAATTGATACTTACAATCTTGTAAGTGATACGAAATCATCACATGATGGGTGTCTGAGAGGATCAAACCAATATATTTGGTCCTCTTATGGCAAAACAAGCGCCAACATCTAATGTTCTCCAACATTGTAAGACACGAAGAATAATTTCCTCTTTCAGTGCTTGAGCTAATAGATAGAGGAGTGACTTGCACACTCTCTACAATCATTTTGTGGGTCTCTTGCAGCACTTGAAACAATTACCAAAGATATGAAGCCAAAATTGTGCCCCTTGCCTTGAAGTTCACAATATTTCGCCAAAAAATTACAATAAAAAACAATGCAGTCAATTATTTGAAAGCACCTTACAACTCAACTTAGATTTAAAAAAGTAAGAATTAAGGATAGAGTTATTACTTAAGGTATAGCATTATACAGTTCGCCCCGATTTGATCAAAGGTGATGAAGTTGTAAATGTCTTCATACCCTACATAGATAGGCAATTCATTGCCAGTGATTATTTCTAATATTGGGTATTGAATCTTCAACCTATTTAGCATGAAAGAATGTGTATACAAAGCTAATTGCATAAATTTTGAAGGTATAGAAGAGATTTAAAATGCAAGCAGTAGCTCATACGTAACAAGTTGTTCTTGTTCTTTTTCTCCCTCAGATTGTGATTGTCCTACTTTTGTAGAACTTTTCTTTTTTTAGTGTTTATTTCCCCCTAGATCTTGTGGAATGTGGCTAGGCGCTCGACTCATCTTTGTCATTTTAACAACTTCAATTAACCTATTTGTCCATGTAATGAAGCTTTCGGTGACTTCACCCATAGTGGTTGCTTCAAATGTTGGAACAAGCAATTTAATTGTTCTAACTCTAATGGTAATGATGCTAATGCATATGTTTTTGTCCCCTAAGTGTCTTCCATGGATTGTATTAGTAGGAAGACTCTCCATCCATGGCTTACCAAGCGCAACAAGTGCACACCTATTATTAATTCTATCGTCAACAAAGAGCCTGCATTGTTGATATTATTCGAGCTCTTGACGATGAGGTGACAATTAGACTTTTGGAGCTTGTGGAGCTTCTGCTACATTGTCAGGAGGGTTACAACTAATCTTGAAGCTGTTGCCTTGTGAGATGCTCTCATCTATCGATCTGGCACGTTCTTGGAAAATGAACTCGGTCATAAGACCTTGCAGTTCTATAATTTCCATCTGCATCTTTGACATTTAGGAATTGAATTTTGAACCTGGTTGGAGGTTAGAGTATTGAGACTGCTTCATATACTTTAATTGATCGTGAACACATTTTGAATATTCCAGTTTCCTAGTGGCCTCATCAATATGTCATCGTTACCGATATATTAAAAGGTCCCTTGACTTTATTGCATTGTGTACTAATCCTATAAAACAACAACAAACCATGTTGTTCTTAATACGCTTCAATAGTTATTAAATTACAACTTAATAACTTACAATCAAGTTCCCAATTTGTGCTACTCTTAGATTTTTAAACTGCCTATCAGGACCTTGACGTGATTTTACCCATAACTCTTCTTGTGTTGGTAGCATGCTTGTCTCAGCTAAATATATTATGCTATATTAGTAACATATTAATGATAGAATAATTGATATATGCAATACAAGTAAGGTAATAATGTACCAATGATTACTTAAGCTTTCTATATCTGTCTCCAGCAACCATAGAACTATATTTATTTTTCGCTCTTATTTTTTCTTGCGTTATTACGTAAGCTCTTATTTTTCGCTCTTAAGCTTTCTATATTACGTAAGCTTGCGGAACGCCAATAATTTACAAAAGCTTCCTAATCATCATTATTTATAGAGGGATAGTAGTGTACTACCATAGGAGCCCACCTAAATACATTTTCATCATCCTCTAGAAAAGGAAGGTTGGGCTTTACAAAAGAAACATAAAAGCCAGATCTAAACTCCTTTGCTAATTCGCCACAAATCTTCAAAGCTTTTTTCCTATACCATCCCTCAATTGTGAAAGCTTTGTAAATCTCTCTCTAAATCATATCTTTTACTTGGTCCAAATCCTTAGTCCTCCAATCGTTAATCTATATTGGAACATGTACTCGACTAAGGACTCTAATCCAACTACTTAATTCACTTTTGGGTGCATCTTTTGGTTGGCCTTGTGAATCAAACATTACTTCTATTCTTAAACCCCTCTTCTTCATCCGATGAACTTTTTTCATCAAAGTAGCTCGCTGCTCAAAATCTACTTTGGGATCAAATTTGGTATGCCTTTGGGGCTTAATAACTTGTTTTGCATAGCTATATTGAGAGGAAAATGGAGTGTATTCTTCATACTCTTCATAATAGTGGTCCTTATCGCTGTCTTGGGACATTTTTACCCAATCTAATGACCACCATTTCAAGAAGATTAATATATTACCAAAAAAAAAATTGATTTCTAGTATACCATTCCAAATCAATCACAAAATCACAAAATCTCGTAATCAAAGTCAACAAAATTACAAAATCATATTTCACAAATAACATAACCAAAATCACAACATCACATAATCACATATTGCACAAAATCACATATCCATTTCTCACAAAATCACAAAATCCCAAAACCACATATTACATATCACTAAATCTCATAATCACATATTCAATTAACCACGCAATCATGTATTAAACAAAATTCATATTCAATTACCATATAATTACAATCATATATAATTAACCATATAATTATACCATATATAATCACATTTTTTTAGAATTATATAATCACATTCTAAAC
Organism: Artocarpus hirsutus; assembly: GCA_946598075.1. Classification (NCBI taxonomy): domain Eukaryota; kingdom Viridiplantae; phylum Streptophyta; class Magnoliopsida; order Rosales; family Moraceae; genus Artocarpus; species Artocarpus hirsutus. The sequence goes on from CAMOHE010043215.1 coordinate 4,286, forward strand.
TAACAAAATTATTAGGAAAAACTTCTAAAAAAAAACCATAACTCACATTTAACCACCATAAGAATGGGATGATTACAAATGATGACATAGCGGTGGTGCATGGCGACGGTAGCGGGCGGCAACTGTAGTGGCGACAGGAAGGAAAGAGAGTTTAGCGGTAGAGAGAGGGGGTAGGGCTGGGGTATGGGAGGGAAATAGAGGAAGGAAGAGAGAGGGGGCAGGGCTGGGAGGTTCAGGGCCGGGTGAGGGAGGTGGATGGCAATGAAGGAGATAGAGAAAGAGAGGAAGGAAGAGAGGCGAGGAAAGTGAATGACGGCGAACAAAAGAGAGAAAAAGATGAAGGAAGAGAGGCAAAGGAGGTGGACGATGGTAGAGGAGAGAGAGAAAGAGAGGAACGAAGAGAGGCGATGGAGGTGGATAGTGGTAGAAGAGAGAAAGAAAGAGAAAGAGAGGCGAGGAAGGCCATGGAGGGCAATGGCTTCGACGTAGGGCGACAGCGACTTGAAAGGCAAAAGAGTTTGAGAGAGAGAGAGAGTTTGAATGTTGGGGGGTGCAAGATATTACGATTTCACTATCATTATAAAGCCCTAGGGCCTACATTACACGGCGATTTTTATAAAAATCGTCAAAAACTACCATGTAAGCTTATACATAACACGATGGCTTTTTAAAATAACCGTCGTGGAATATTAATTTTTATGATATTTTTTAAAAAAACCGTTATAAAAAATTAGTCTAAAAACACCAATTTCAAAAGTTTTTCTCCTCTGCCTAAGGTGACCAACTCATGTGTTAAACATGCAATGGCCTAAAGTTTTTACTTTTTGCTGTTTTAATCACAAATATAACTATTAGTAGATATCCTTTAGCTTAAAAAAAAGATGAAAAATGAAATAAAGAAATAAATTGACATAAATTTGTTTATAGATGCCCATGTTTCCTCTCTCTTTTTTTTTCATAGGTTCCTCAATACATATCTATTCCACATCTTCATGAAGCAAGTGCGAAATATCATCTTCAAAATCATCAATCTTTTCAACTAGTGGTAATCCCTTTGTGAATGAAGGGATGTCCTTACAATCCTCAACAACTTCTTCATTGTCAATAACTACTCTTGGCTTCATCGGGACGACTAAGGATAATTCAAAATCTTGGGGATCTGTTGTATAAAAACTTGAATTGCTTGTGATGCCATAATGAAGGGATCATTCTTATATTCCAATCTTCTAAAATCAACCACCGTGATACCGTTATTATCGGTCTTAATATAGTTATTGTTGGCCCACTTGCACTTACAAAGTGCTATGCCCAGTCCCCCACAGTCAAGTTCCCAAATGCCTTCAATAAAACCAAAGTAGTTCATGACCCCATATTCCAGATTCTAGTCCTCAGCAGAGGAAATATGCATAGCCTCAGGACAGAGAGTTACATCGCTATTTTGGATTATATGCTTCTCATCTCTTTTGCCAATGTATAAAGTGTAACCATTTATGGAATGTGATGTATACCTTGTAGTTATCGATGACGGTCCTCTAGCTAGCTGAAAGGTTTGGTTGTGTTCATCTTGCAACCACTTCTCATTTTTTGTTCCTTTTGGGTTTGCCTTTTTTAATTCCTTCATGTGCACCTCAATGAAAGGCTCCACTTTATTAACAATATACAAGACATAAAGACAAGCTTGCTCCCACTCCTCTCGAATTACCGAGGAAGGATTGCCAGTAGATAGTCCCCTCGGCTCAATGTTTATTGTCTTTGGCACCCCAATTGCTTTGGCATTGGACAAGTACTTGGAGAAAAATTCAACCGATTCCTCAGCTATGTAGCTTTCTACAGCACATCCCTCTGGCCTATTTCGGTTCCTCACATACCCCTGCAAAACCTTCAAATACCTTTCAAATAGGTACATCCATCTTAAATATACCAGTCTATATAACTTAACTTCATGTAGTAAGTGCATCGTTAGATGAATCATGATGTCCAAAAATGCTGGTGGAAAACACTTCTCAAGCATGCATAAGGTTTGCACCAACTCTAATTATAGTGAATCTAACATAAGTGGATAAATTACCTTGGACCATATTGAATTAAAATATGAGCATAACTTAGTCATTGTAAATCTCACATCCTTGGTTAGAATTCCCTTGAATGCAAGTGGTAGTAATTATGGCATCAATGCATGACAATCATGTGTTTTCATGACAATAAGTTTCAAATCCTTTACTGACACCAACTTTTTAAAGTCTAAAGAATAGTCATTCGGCACTTTCAATGAAGCAAGCCATTCAAAAAGCTTTATCTTTTCTACTCTTGATAACGTGTGCTTCGCTGGAGGTAAGCAAGTATGGTTCCCTCTTTTCTTAGGAAACAAATTAGGCCTAATTTTCATTTCCATGAGATCTAACCATGCTTTTTCACCATCCTTAGTCTTGTTTGGAATGTCAAACAATGTGCCGACTATTGATTCACAAATGTTTTTCTCAATATGCATAATATCCAAGCAAGGATGAACAAAAAGTGTCTTCTAAGATGGAAGATCGAAAAAGATTAATCTCTTTTTCCATGGTCCATCTATCGACAGCTCGTCCTTATCTTGCTTTCTCTTCCTAGATACCACATTCACTTCGTTTACCATTTCAAATTTTTGTTCACTTGTCAAAAGATGTGGAGAGTCTTTCTCTTCAATGTTGCCATCAAAGGCTTTCTTTTGTTTGTAGTAACGATGATCTCATGGCAACCATCTTTTATGAACAAGAAAAATAGTTTTATTACCATTTTTTTAATCATTTGAGAGATGTTTCCTTCATACAAATTAGTTATTGTGTTTTTGTTAATTATCTTTATTGGCCTTTTTTTAAAAAAAATTTAATTTTTTTTAATTTTTTTTAATTTTTTTTAAATTTTTAGTTGATTGGGTCATAAACGTGTCATATGCGTGTTGTTATTGTGTCAACCGGTCACAGTACGTTTAATAATCGTGTTAATCGTGTCATGCTGTATTACGCGTGCTATAGGTGTGTCGTGTTCATATTTGCATTTCTAGCACATTTATTAATCGTGCTGTGTTCATATTTGGGCTAAACGTGTCGTGCTGTAAACGTGCCCACACGAACATGGCACGAACACAATTATTGCAACCTCTAGCCTCACATGAACTTCACATGCCCATTCAAAAAATTACTTCTACAATTTTACTGCGTATTATGACCTCATATGAATATCACATTCCATTTTTCTTTCATAAATTGGACATACAAACTTTATTTTTTAATATTTTTTGAAAGTTAATATGGAAATGGATCATATTTTGGAAATTTGGAAACAAAAATAATCAAATATTGTAATTCATAAGAAATCTTCAAAGTTAATTTGTCCAACTAGGGTAGGCTTGGTGCAATATGAACATTTATTTTTTAAAAGGATATTCATTAAAGTACAAGTAAGGTTAATTGAGTTGTTTTTTTTTTTTTGAAAGATGATTATATCTCACATCAAAAGGATACATGCATGAATCCAAACTTGAATGGCCTTGTAACATCAGGAAACTTAACCCTAATCAAAGGCTAGATTCATCAGTGAATTCTAATGAACACACAAATAGGTAAAACATGCACCGAATTCTAATAAAGAGAAATAAAAAAGGTGCACCAATAATTGAGCACAAAAACGACTCTTTCATCCACACTTCTACAATTGAAGGAGAACTCTATTTGGATCTAAAATTGCAAGTCTGACGTAGCTTCAACTACAAGGTTGTCTAAGTAATAATATGTGATGAATCGGAAGTCATTCCCACAGGGAAAAGATATTGCAAAAGTCCAATATATCAGTTATATAATTTTTATTTATTAGCTGAAAATTTTAAGGATTAAAGTTAATTATTTACAATATTTACACTTTTTTTACATTTTCCATTTTTAGATTTTTTTTGTGATTTTTAGAATCTTAATAACAAGAAATGTGATTTAATTTAAATAGTAAATAGAACTTTAACAATAAGTGTAATTTAATTTAGAAAGCCAACAATTATAACAATGTTGAGGATTAAAGGTTCTATTCCGACAATTAACTTAAATATGTTTTAGTTTTTCTATGACTATTTATTAAAATAATTTAAGCATACAATATGCATCTTTTGTCTACAATAAATCAAGAGTTACTAAGCATTTAATGTTCTAATTTATGTTTATAATGCATCAAAAACTCATTTTAACAAATATACATGATTTTGAAATTAACTAATTAAAATTACTAATAAAATTAAATTATACATTATCATGTCATTTTCTGTCTACAAATAATTAAAGTGTTCCTAAGCATTACTCATACCAGTCTATGTCAATAAAAAAATCAAAACTTAATTTTACAAGAACTTTAGCTCAGTTAATAAGAAAATCATGAATTTTCTAAAAATTATTTTGACATTATAACTACTTAGAAAACTTTAGAAAACTAAAATATATTTAACTTAATTTTGTTAGAATTTTCCCTTTCTCCTCAGCTAAAAACAATAGAAAAATATAATGAAAGTAAAAAACACACATAAGATTATTAAACATAACTATTTTGTAATATAAAAACTAGAAATATTTTATAAAAACATAAAACTAAACTAAGAGAAAACTAACCTAAGAAGAGCGAAAAAAAGAAAGAACTCCAAATTATGGAGAAAGGGGGCAGAATTACATTAACGGGAGGGGGTATCTATAGGTGAAGATTTACTATTTACATAATTTTTTATTTAATTTTTTTTTACCCTTTCTATTATTTTATTTAGATATTTTTGGCTTGCAAATGAGTAGGATGGCAATTTAGGATTTTTTTTGGAATAATTTTTGCCATCCTATTTGTGATTTAGAATCGACATTATTGTTTTTTTTTTTTTAATTTTTACTTCTTTTCCATGTAATTTAGCTCTGGTTACTGTTATGACTTTGCTTCAAAATCATGTGTTTTGCCTATACCGGTTGGATGAACAACAAAGGAAGACTCAATTTGGTGGTTGGAATTTTGCACATTTCACTAGGACCGCAAGGCTTGATCTAGGCCATAAGATTGAGTCTCAGTAGGCTGATCAAATGGTTAGGAAAACGAATGCACAACAAACGCGTTGCATAAGATTCGTAGTGAACTCTAACTTTGACAAGGACACAAGGACGGTCCAAGTAGGTTAGGCGGTCTAGTCGGATGGCCCTTAGCTCGCTGTATGGCATTCTTTGAATTTTATTTTATTTTTTTGATTTTTTGTGCATTTAAGGTCTCTTTTTGCTTATTTTTGCTCCATTTTGCTCCATTTTTCTTGTAGATTTTAAATCTAAAATAAAATAAATACTCTAAGTATTTTACAAAATTAATTTGTACAATAATTTTAAAAATATTTTTTTACAATAAAACACATGAAACACACTAAAAATAAATAAAAACTTATTGAATTAACAAACCCTAATAATTTCATACAGATCTATTATTTAAGACTCGTAAATATTTTTATAAATTACTAGAAATATTATAAAATATATTTACCATCTAAAAACGCATTTTCAAACATTTTAAGACTAAAAATAAACACAAAAATATTTTTACGATTTTAATTATTTTTAAACTAATTAATTATTAAATATGCAAAAATTATTTTAAAAATTTGTAAAAATATTATTAAACATAAAAACACACTAAAAACACATGATTAAATATATTTTCACACAAACACACTAAAATACTAATTACAACATAAATGCTTTAAGTAATGGATTTGACAATGTATACGAATGTAAATCTATGACATTTAGCCTGAAAAAATATGTATTTTCATAGTTTCATCAAACTCTAGCTGATTGAGATCAATAGACTCATATCACTAACGTCACCTACTGCAAAGAACCAATTCTTGTAGATTGGACACGTAGATAAAATTGAGGAGTGGGGAGAGGCCATCTCCATTATAACAAAATAGGAGCAAAAACTTAAAGCCAAAACACAACACTAATATGACGGAAAAAAATGTCACAAAAAACAAATAGGCAATCCTTACAATATGAACAAAGCCACCAGCAACAACTTGACAACAAGATCAAAAGGGTTAAGTAATTAACACGATGATGCATGAAGACGAGAACACTGCAAAAGAAACATCACTATATGTAACAACCAAAAATTTAATTTAGTTTAATTATATATATAAGATCGATTAATTAGTGTGTCCTATAAGATCGATTAATTAGTGTGTCCTAATTTAAAATACTATCAGTTACATTAATTAAGTTGCATATAAAATTTATTTTTATTTTTTAATGATCTAATTTCTGGTTTAAACTTTTATATTCTTTAATTTTACATTATTTTTTTGATTTCCAAAGTTTACCCCACACTTACTTTTAATTACACAAATTCTACTTGAATAGAGTCAATACCAATTCATGTCACTTATCTTCTTAAGAATATAAATACTAGATTTTTCCTTCCTCAAGATTGAACCATTCAAACAACCCTCAACATGCAGATGCCCCTCCTCCTTAATAATAATAATAATAATAATAATAATAAAATCACATGGACGACAACTCTCCTTCACTTTCTTCCCCTCCTATTCATGTCTCTCCTCTCTCTTTTTCCCACTTTCATTTTTCTTTTGTTGCTCTCTAAGTCTATAAAACTAATCACTTTTCTCACTTAAAAAAAGCCAATCATAGCCAACTTGCTCAAGTTGCAAAAACTTAGCTTGTTACCCTATTTTTTTTAAGTTTTTTCAAGAGTATTTTTAGGTAAGCTATTAAAAAATGAATTTGATTCTTATGTTCTTATCTAATCTAAAGATTGATTTAATCCTTTCTTATATTCTCTCTTTGAAATTTTTCATTTTTAAGCTCTGTTCTTAAGCATGAATTGTCTTTAAGTTTGATATGTAAGAATCTAAAATTCAATGTTTAAGACAGAAAGAAATTATTGATTTGATTCCATGTTAAACTTAGAAACTTATTTAGCATCTCTAGATTCAAATTTCTTTACTCGATGTTAATTTCTAAGATTCAAGGCTCAAAATCAGATTTTTTCATGTTTATTTAACTTTTTTAAAATTTTTGAGTTTGATCATTTTATATATGTTTTGAAGCATGAAATTTAGGGAGAAGTGTTTATTTGTTTTTTAATATGTTTATCTTACTTTTTGAGAAAATAGAAATATATTTATTTGGAAGCCTTGGGCAACACACGTGCTACAATGGCCAGGACAAAGGGTTGCGATCCCATGCCTAGTCGATTGGGGTGGTGGCCATAGTGGCCTCCACTTCATCTAAGCCCTTCAGGCCTTTTAACTCATGCTGTTTTGGTTTCTCATCATTTTGAGACCAACAAATGCTACCAAACTACCTTAAGCATGTTTTAAAATCTTAGAAAACTTATTTACAATTAAGGGTCATACTTTTACAAAAAAGTACATTAATGGTTAGTTTATACATAATAATATAATATGAACTTATGATTCGAGTTTAGCATAAGTGGGACCATTGATGACTTTTCTAGAAAATTTCTAATGTGTGGACAACGTTAAAAACTTACTATTAGACTTGATGCCTAAAGGATTAAACAATGTTACTATTTTTCAGACATTTGATCAATAAAGAATTTATTATTTATGTCATATATCAAATTTGTCCTCTTTATATTCATTTGTGATTAATGTATGATAAGCAAACAAAAGTCTAAGATTGTTGTTTTAAACTTTTAAGATCGTGCATATAATAGACAAATTATGCAAAAGACATGAATCTTAAGGTGATGGTTTAAACATAAAAAGTCTACAACCTAGGGATAAAGTTGGTGCTTTATTCATGTTAAGATTATTATGTTGTCTGTAATCCAACAAGAGATGACTTGTCTTAGTCAGTGAAGTGGAACTCTGCCAGTAGAGACATTGGAATATTGTCATTGGTATATTAAATTGGAACTAAAGTTGAATTGATTTAGTCAATAATTTCGTTTGAATAAAACAAATCATTTTAGACAATTTTATGTTTCACATCTTAATCTTGAAATGGATTAATGAGTCCATATTCTCGATTTGTGTTTTTTGATGTATCAAATGATAACATCTTGAATTAAATAAAAGTACCCATACTGGTACGTTGGAGCTCTTGAATGATGCGAACTTATTATTCATAGATATGGAATCTATAGCTCTTTGGTAGAGTTAATAATATCCTTTTACAAGTATTATCCTTGAATTGAAAAACTAAAGCGCTCAGGTATTTGGATACATTTTTGTAACTAAATGGTAGACAATTTGCATTGGTTGTAAAGAGTAAGTATTCTAATAGTTAGATAATAGAACAAAAGGTAAACATAATCGCGAACGTAAAACAGAATTTATCTTTAACCTAATTTGGATATCCTATAGGGGTATTACACATCATGATATGTCATGGATGAAGAACTTATTGGAGTTTTGTAATCTTGTATAAGTTCAAGAGTACAATTCTAAGCTTTTAGTAAAATAGGTATAAAGTTGATAATTGTAATGAGCATGTTGGCGACATATCATTTTATAATTATAGGAGCTTGATCTATGTATGTCTTTCGAGTCCTCTTTGCTTGCTCATATATTTTTCAGTAATGATACGACGGGTTTTTCCTATAAATTAGTAACTTATGTTAATTCTATAATTGATTAAAACTTAGATGAATGTTTTGTGATAATTCATGTTAGTTTATTGGTTGAATTAATTATTCAAAATTAAACATAAACTTGATGGATTATTTGTATCTATTTTATTTGACACGAGATTATTGATATATGACTGTTTTAATCAGGTAACTACTGCATTGAGTTATTTGAAGTAAAACCGAGGCACTATGCAAGATTATCGTGTTGAATAAAATAGAAAATTTCCATACTAAGCTGAATCGATAGGCCGGTGAGAAGGCTTGATCGATTGATTCAAGATATACCGACAGGTTGGTGCGTATAATTATTGTTATGCATTTTGTTGGGTTTTTGACATGGATTTTGACCCAGTTACGAATTCAAAAACCCTATCTGAGTAGACTTGAAGGGCTACTAGCTACTATAAATAGGATACTTATTCCTATTGTTATTTAGGTCACTTGAGAAATTTGGAAAAAGTATTCTAGAGAGCGAAACTCTAAAACTCCCATAAAAATTGTTCAACATCAAGAACTATAATTTTTGGTTTTCTTTTATGATTGGAAAGACACATTGCCAAGAGGAGAATCAAATGGCATGTGCCTACTCACAATCCAGTCGTGGAAAGAGAATAGCTAAGAAAACTAGTTGGTTGTGACTCTTCTAGGTGCGATTCTTGTATAGCAATTCTACTGAATATTTTTGTACCAGAAGTGCGGTTATCGATTTACTAAGGTACAAAGATCTTTGATTAATTTATAAATCTCATGTAGCAATTCTGCTGAATATTTTTCCACTACGTACTTGTTGTCCAACACTTACATAGTTACAGTTTGGCTTGTAAGACTTAGAAAGTATTTGTAGATTATTTGACAAAGAGGTAGGATTCTTACCCCTATTTCGTACCCATGCTTTAGGCATGTTATTCATTTGTTTTGGCAATAAAACTATTTATTGAAAGAAATATATGTTGCTGTAAATTGTTTTATAAAATTTTGATTTTTCTCAAAATAGTGATTTTTGAGAAATGCATAAGTAAATATCTTAATTTTTGATATTTTGGAAAATGGACTTGGAAGAGCATTTAGTCTCGAAACAAGTTATTTTGAGCATAAAGGGTTTACAAACACAGTCCCTAAGTGCATGTCCCTTGACATTAGAATTTGTATAGCCTCATAGATTAGGTTGCATGAAGTGTAACCTTGAGAGTAGAACACTAATCCTTGAGTGTGGGTGATTGATTAAAACTATAAGCATTATGTTTGTTTATATATGATATACCATCAGTTTACAAAACTATGAGCTTTGAGAAATGCTGCTTTTTAGATTCCATTTAAGTATAATACCACTTTCATTTCAAATTATATCAGACTAGGAGTTTTGAAAATTTTTATCTAGTTTTTTTTTTTTTTGTTTCTTTAAATCTCCCTTCTAGGTAATGTTGAAATAGCATCAAGATGGTGATGACAAATTTTCAATATGTGCTTCGTGTTGTTTCTAGACTAGACTGTGGTATGTACTTGATTTTTCGAATGGTTGGTGTTAAATGTTGCTTCATGTTTGTCTATATATGGTATACGTATACCACTGGTTTACAAAACCATGGGTTCTGAGCAATGTTGTTGTTGTTCTAATTCCAATTACTTATTATTAATCTTTTAGTCTCGTTACTTAAATATTATACTATTTCATTTAAAATTATATCTTACTAGGCATTTTGCTCATTTTTATCTACTTTATTTATGTTTTTTTTAATAAATCTTACTTTTAAGTAGTATTAAATTAGCACCAAGATGGTGATGACAGGCTATCAATATGTGCTTCATGTTGTTTCTAGACGAGATTATAGTATGTGCTAGATATCTCGAATAGTTGGCATTAAATATGATTATGTTGTTTTCTCTCAATATAATTGTACAAGTATTGATATTGTATCACCTGACATTGTTGCTGTTGTATTTTTAATAAAGGATGTAATCTTGTATACTATTATGAAATTTAACTTTTGAAGACTCTAATGTTGTTTGTTTGAAATATTTATTTTTATTTAAACTTAGGTTTTTCACTTTAAGCTAAATGATTTGGTCAATTTATTTTCCTCAGTGCATTACACTACCAGTAACTAAGGATCTTGCATTGTCATTGCCAAAACATCACCCACTTGTAAGAACCATTGTGACCACACCACCATCTATGAGCATACAATCGCACACAACCTACACCTCCAAAAGCACTATGATAAGGGTCGAAACCCTAGAGCTTTGCTCGGGCTTTGACATACCATATGCATATGGTAAGAAAATGATGCCCAAACCTTGCATCTTGTATAATGTGATCCCCTCCAGCCATAAGGCCAATGCTAGCCTCTGATCTCCTCTATGTTGCATAGAGCTTCATTTCTAAGGGAAGGGGTCTGGCGGCCAACCATAGGGTGGTGTGCTAAGAGAGAAAAAGAAACGGTGCAAGGCATGGCTAGGAATCCTAGAAATTGAAAAAGGAAGAGGGAAAAGAAATGTCTAGGTTAGTTGAATTTAATTAAACACATTCAAAAACGTTTACATAATCATACCAAATTACACAAAATATTATGTGGTGTGGGTTGTGCAGTTTAAACCATAACACTTCAAAACTTTCACCAAATAATATAGCTCATTTATTAAAAAACCACATCTTAACCTTTTTAATGAAATATTATATAGCCATAAAATATAAGCGGTTACACGTATAAGTTAACAATAATCATATACCTATAACCCCTTCTCCTTCAAATTTAAAAAGTAAAAAAAGATAGATAAAAAATTTAGTATATTAAAAGATAAACCATAAACGTATTAGCAAGAAATATAAAAGATCCTCAGGATGATACAAAATAACAAGCCAAAAATAAGGACTAACAGCAACAATAGCAGCATTAGTAACAACAACGACACCAATAATAATATTAATAATAACAAAAACAACAACAACAAAAAGAAAATAATACTAACACTAATAAAAACAACAATAATTATAACAATAATAATTGTTGGGTACGATTTGGACAAGCCCAAATTAAGGAGCAAGGCCTAGTAAGTATGGCCTAACAAACGAATCGAACCGATCAAGCCTGTTAGGAGTGTTCCTCGCATGGGGCGGTACAAAGAGGATTCGATATGCTTATTGTTAGCGGATCAATAATATTGAATTCAACATTTGTTTTGTGTTCGACATGCTCAACAACAAAGTATTATTCAACTTTATGTTTGTTTGGTTCGACATGTTAGATAATCTTGAGTCAAAAGTAACAAGGAAAAACCCACTAACTCATGTAGCAAGTTAAGTGGAAGTGGTCTAAGATCTGCATCCAATCATCATGCGACATGTGTCCTACTTCATCATATCCACTCTCCCCACTAACTGAAGCCCACTAACTTAGAGGGATGACTATAAATATGGGGTGAAGGCTCCGCTTGAAGACATCCTCAACTCTCATTTTTCCAAGAAATGCTACAAAATTCTCACTAAATGTTACATTGATTCTACACATAGTGAAGAAACCATCAATGAACGTAGATCAATTCAAGAGTGAACCATTATAAATCTATGTGTGGTATCTTTAGTTTTACTGTATTTCGTTTCGAATTTATTTGCTAGTTTGCATAATCATTATTGTTGAACTAACCTGATTTTTGAGTTTGCTAGGACCTAATAATAGTGATTAGCAAGCCCACTTATTTTCAACTACTCTTTTAATCTCATTTTAACCACATTTAGTTTAATTGTGCATCAAATGTCTACAACAACAACAACAACAACAACAATACTAATAATAATGGTGATGAGTGAGTATTTTATTCACAAATCAAGTATTTATTGAGCTTAAGTGTTTGTGAAAAAACTTAAGCATTTATGTTATTTTGATAGTTTTTGTGTTATTTTGTGGGAAAATAAAAATATTGGACTTCATGGGAATTGTGGCATCAAAATTAGAGCTCAAAAAGCTCTCTTAGGAGAGTGCAGCAAACACCACACGTGTCCACACCATGTGCAACAGAATCCCTAGCTGAGGGCCTTGTGTGGGTGCAAAGGCTTGGCATGCACCCGCACCCCTATGCAAGCTAGGCCATCGATGCGACCCGCATGCCTGTATAGGCCCGTTGCATGGCCGTGTAACTCTGTGGTGAGCTAAAAAGATTTAGAGGGCTGATCTAACCTTGGTTTCAATCAGATGACCGATATTTACCTTGATTAGGACCTTAAATAGCCACTAAAACCCTAAACCCTAGAAAGAAGGCACTGAGGAGGAAAGGGCACAATTTTCATGAAAGATTTGGGGCACACTTTTTTAAAGAAGAAAAGAGCTTGGAGGCTGATTTTCTTAGAGGATTTCTTGAAGATTCTTGAGAATTCATGCTTTCTTAAAAGACCATCTCATCTATAGTTTCCTCTTAGTCCCTTTTTTATTTTGATTTTCTTTTGAGATTTGTACTTTTGGATTTGTCTTGAACATGTTTACAATTATGAATTTCTTGAGAATTTTGGTTATTGTATTCGGATCTTTGATGTATAGCTAAATTTCTATAGCTCGAGGGTATGATGTAGCTTGATATTGACTATGTTTTGAATTTTCAATAGATTGTTGATTGAATTTCATTTTAAATCATTTGTGTTTTTCTATGCTTCATGTTCTAATTTGCCTGGCCAATGAATTAGAAATTTTAGATGTATGGATATTGTGTTGGGAAAGTCATTTTTATATATTGGGACTTAGGAAACACAACCTATAGTAATAATGAGTTCGAGAAGCCAATATAACAGGTAATCAATAGATAGGTTTATGCTTAATGAATGCTTGATTATCTAAGTTCATAGGGATATTAATTCAATTAGTTTTGTATATTATTTTGCTTGGCACTATGGAGAGGGAGTGAAATTATAATCAGAAACCTACGATTAATAAGTTGAGTGAAGTCAGTCAACAACATGTCAAATTGAATTACATAATTGGGTCACAGGAAATCAAAACCCCCAGCCTCGTTTACCATCGAATTCCCTCAATTCTTTTCTCTAATTTGCATGCTTAGTTAGTTGTTTTACTTTGTTATTCCAAAAAAATCGAGGTGCCTAGATAAAATTAGAGTTATTATTGTTGTAGAAATTGGATAATTTTCAAGAAAACATTCCTTGAGGAAAAATGATCAATACTCTACTCCCATTGTATTCTTGTGATTGTGTACACTTACACCTATTTGACCAAATAATAATAATAATAATAATAAGAACAACAACAACAACAACGAAAATTAAACGCAATATTTAAAATGTGTAGTTATAAATAATAATTAAAGCTTAAATTTTGAAAAACCATAATAAAATAAATATCACTACTAGAAATTTAAGATTATACGACCCTTATTTAATAATCTTTTTTTTTCAAAAACCACCGTGATAAGGGAAAAAAACATGGGGAGTTACGCTTGAGAAGACAAAAAACCATCATGGTTGGGGAGGACATCTACCACGACGGTTTCCTCCAAAAACTGTAGTGGTAAGTTACAACTTTCCATGACGATTTTTTAAAAAATCTTCTTGAAAGGCTGTAACTTTCCACGACAGTTTTTACAAAAAACCGTTGTGGAAGATGACTTAAAAACCCTTTTTCTAGCTCAACAATCAGATACGAATCACAAACCTAGCTCTCAAATACACATCTAGAACCTTTCGAAGCTGCTGCAGTCGTCCCTCTTTGCCTCCGTCCTTCTTAATCTCCTTCCTAATTGTAAGTTTTTATTAGATATTGATAGATTGGTGTTGATTTTGTTGTTTATTGATCTTTGTTTACTGTATTGTGGATGAGTATGAATAATTTGTTTTATACATAAGGTTTATGATTAAAATATGATGGGTATGCGTAATTTATGAAATTATTTTTAATTGAATTGCTATTTATTATTTTGATTTAGAACTTGTGAAATAGATAGGAAATGGATGTGGAATTTTTGATTATCTAGAGAAGATGCGAATCATGTAGAAGAGTTCTTGGATTTTGGCAAAACTTATGCCCACGGTGATAAATTTTGGTGTCCTTGTATTCAATGTGGAAGCCATAGATCTCATTCAATTCTAGTTGTTAGAGGACATTTATTTCAAAATGAATTATAAGTAGTTATCAAACGTGGCATTTTCTTGGTGAGTCTAAGTTCAATCTAACTTTAGTAAGTAAATAAAAGGAAGCTATTGTGAAAGATGATATGGATGATCACGACAATATGGTTGACATAGTCAATGATTTGGAAGAACACTTCTTACAACGTCCAGATTTATTTAAAGCAATGATGAATGATGTCGAGACATCGGTGTATGAGAGTGTACCTATTTCACCAAATTGTCCATTTTCGTTGGATTATTAAATTTGAAAGCGTCGGGTGGGTGGTCAAATTTTAGTTTTATAAAACTTTTAAAATCTCTAGAAAGGCTTCTACCAAAGGATAATAAATTACTAACTAGTATGCATGAGGCTAAGAAGACTTTGAGCACTTTGCGAATGGAGTATGAGAAAATTCATGCTTATGAAAATGATTATGTTCTTTATAGGAATGAGTATAAGGATGAGAATTATTGTCTACTTTGTCAACAGTTAAGGTGGAAGAAAGGAAAGAAGCCAAAAAAGGGTTAGAATGGAGCGCCAACAAAGGTGTTATGGTACATTCCACTGATACCACGTTTGAGGCGTTTATTTGGAAACACAAAACATGCCAAGAATTTGACATGGCATCATAACAAATAGGTCGACGGTGATATGCTTAAACATTCAACGGATTCACCACAATGGAAGAATTTTGAAGCGAATCATCTCGAGTTTAACGTGGATCCAAGAAATATATATTATGCTTTGTCGATGGATGGAATGAACCCACATGGTAACATGAGTAGTAGGCGTAGCACTTGGCCTATAATACTTGTTAACTACAATCTTTCTTCAAAAATGTGCATGAAGCAGAAGTTTTAATGTTGTCTTTATTGATTTTGGGTCCTCACTAACCAGGGAATGGCATTGATGTCAACTTAGCACCATTAATCAATGACCTAAAAAAATTATGGGAAAATAGAATCGAAGTTAGTAATGCTATACTAACCTACTATAAATATTTCAAATATTTTTATTTTTAAGTTTAAATGTGTTATAAATGGGCGGGTTGTGTTGTGCCATGTCAACACGTTTACGACCCATTTAATTAAACGTGTTAAGGCGTGTTTAGCGTTTTAGTACGAATCCAGCCCGTTTATTTTCGTGTTATTCGTGCCAACCCATTTATGGCACAATTAATAAACGTGCAGTCCAAACCTGTTTATCTCGTGTCGTTTTCGTATCGTGTCATCATGCGTGTCCGAAATTACCGGCCCTATGTGAGGCCATAATAAGTAGTAAAATTCTCAAAGAAATTTTTTGAATTGGTCAGCAATCTCACAAATTTTATTTTTTTATTAATTTAAAGTAATTTATTGAATGGGTGAGCAATCTTCTTCTTTGCCTTTAGTTTGGATTCTCTTCCTCCTCCACTCCATCCCTCTCTCATTCTCATACCCTCGTCTAACCTTTCTCTCCTAAAGGAAAAAGAGTG
The DNA here is from genome assembly GCA_946598075.1 of Artocarpus hirsutus. Classification (NCBI taxonomy): domain Eukaryota; kingdom Viridiplantae; phylum Streptophyta; class Magnoliopsida; order Rosales; family Moraceae; genus Artocarpus; species Artocarpus hirsutus. The sequence continues at coordinate 20,522 of CAMOHE010043215.1, forward strand.
TTCAACTATTAACAATAATATATTAGCTCATTTTATCCAAGGAAATAAAAATATAAAATAAGAAAGCATACAGACATCACTATTAATAATTTTAAATCTTCTGACAAAATATCTATAAGATAAATGTAGGATGAAGAGACATATTATTGATGCCTAATTTTGGGCATAACATCACATGTTGCTATGTATGATGGTCGGACTCTTTGCCTTGCTTGGTTTGATATGGTCTGGTTTGCTAATCTGACCTCTAACAGGAAGACAAGACCAGTTCAATACGGAAGTCAACAAACTAAGCAAGAGCAACGTCGATTACCTTAATAGTGGAATTAATGCTTCTATTTATAGAATTTTACTTGAAACAAGTGTGGCTCAGATTTGACTTGTAATTTTTAGAGCTGAGTGACAAATGTCAAGATCTTATGGGTCAGATGTCCCTTAATGGAGTTAGCAGATTACTTTAGCGTCTAGCATACATGATGACTGATGAGGTTGGTTTCAAAAATTAATCTGGAAGATTACTACCAGTAACTTACCAAATAACTTGATGCTGAGATATTTCTTGATTTCAAATTATCAACATGAGCATCGACCCTGATCTATGTTGAACATATGACATAATGTAGTAGATTTTAAACTGTTAACATCAACTATGATCGTGATCTATGTTGAAAATGTGATATAATTTGATAGATTTTAATGTGCTAACATAGTTGAATATTCCGATAATTGGCGCCAACAAGAGCTGATTGTCACTATTGATTTTGGTGGCATAATCTGATAGATTATTTATCGTAATAAAGCATACCTCTATGATGATCTATAGCGGAAATTTTTCTAAAATTTACTTGTTGACCTTGATTAGTCTATTAAATAGGCAAATGCCTTATTGGTTCGCTGGTTCAAATTATGTTGATTTGAACTAAAATTTTGAACCTTGTAGTTTAAATTGCAATTTGAACCGGTATCTGGATAGATGGTAATAATGTAAACCTAAACAAAGAATAAAATCCAAATTTGTGTGCTGATCGATGTGGAGAGTACAATGAATTAGTTGAGTATTTCTATTAAAAAATGGTTTAAATTATCCCAAAGGAGGAGGGAGATTCATTCTAAATTGGGCAATCAGACTGTGTTCAACTTTAATTGAATTGTCAACTAGTCCAAAATATTGACTATCCAAAGACCAGTTTGAGCTCTGCTCATCATTTAGACAGCACTGAACTGTTTGAATTGGTTAATCAAATGGGGTTTCTACAATGCTACATTATAGGGGCATTCCTATAAAATTACCTAATTAACTTTAAACTTCCTAAAGGTTGTGAAAAATGATTCTGTTGGAAGGAAAAGGCATTCAATCTACAAAAATGATCATCACCACACGTTCTGTAGTTACTTTTAGGAAATCTTGAGGTCTTTCATTGGGATTGAAGGATTTAATTCAGGCCTTTTCCATCCATTTTTAGTGGAAGAGTAAATCTTGTAACTTAGAAGCTCCAATGAATTCATTCTTTTCCTTTCATTCTTGTTCTGAGTACGAGCTATTTCACTTTTCTTTCTTTTTTTTTGTTTTTTTTGTTTTGTGCTTTTATTAAATTGGGAATGAGCTTGATGTAGTTCTTTATTTTTCTTTTGCTGAAAAAGGGGGAGATTCATTTAACAAAGCCCCATCAGCCTAAGAAAAATCTATATTAACATAAAGTCAGATACCAAAGACTTTTTTTTTATTTGTTAAAATTTGAAATTTAAGATTAATCTTATATTTTCCACCCCATACTGTGCACCTACTCTTACTTGGCTCCCTTATTTTTAGAAACTTTCACCTCGTTACCGAGACTTTTAACTCCGTTTGTAGAACTTATGTAAGTTAAAAAAAAAAAGAAAAACAAAGAGTGAGAGAATATACGCCAATAAAAAAGGAAACATTAAACATAGATTTAATAGTAGTCTCCCTTTAAACAACCTTAATCGCTACATAAGAACAATAAACTCAAATTTTAAGTTAAAAAATAGAGGATTCGTGCCGTAGGTTGGTGTTGCCCATGGAGCTTTGTGGCCGAGTTCCCTTGGTGTTGGAATTAGTCTACTCCGTGGAGATAAATCTAAAAATTCGCCACTGAGGTTCTGTTATTCATATTGTTTGCTTTCAACGAAATTTCTAATGAAGAAGCGAGAAATGGATGTCGAATGCACTTGAAAATACTAGGTCGAACTAAAATTTTAGCTTAAACTAATTTTGTTAAAGTGTTTTTCTCACAAAATTTGCATTTGCAACAATATTTTCAATTTAAACATTTGGTTCCAATCATATTTTCAAATACCCTATAATATTTAGGGCCGTAAATTGAAGTAAACCTAAGATGTCTTATATAATTTATATTGGATCAAGTTGATAACCAAATGAAAGTCAAAGTAATATTTTAGATTGTCCCATCCAATTTGGATGGTTCGAAAAAGGTTCGATGTTTTTGGTACATTTTGGCCAACAGAAATATATAATCAGTGAATTGGCCCCTAGAGTAGCCACAAATTGGATGGTTCAAAAAAGGTTTGATAGTTTTGGAAGATTTTGGCCAACAGAAATAGATAATCAGTGAATCGGCCCCTAGAGTACGCCAACCAGCCGCCCCCGGTTTATATGGCCAAAACTATGCCACGGGAATCTTGTGGTCCCTCGTCCCCATACAAGGACTACTCGCTTTTGTGTGCTACAAATTAGAGGGTAAGTTAAAGTCTCCAATGTAAAATATTTGCTATTAAAAAGTGTAAAAAAATAATATATTTAATATGTTATTTTATTTTATACTCTAATATATGTTATTATTTAAAATATCATATTTATCTTTTGTCATAATCATTAAATCTTAAAACTTATAAAAGTAAACTTTTAATATTAAAATAATTAAAAAATAAAAATATTGTAATATTAAATAAAAAAGTCAATTTACTAACCATAGGAATTAAATGCCAAATTTGTTATATGTGAAACTTTGTGGAAAAAAAAGGCAGTAAATTGGAGATTTTTTTCGTACACTCAAATACTAAATTTGTCATTGATATATCAATTTAACATTGTATTAGAGACGCTCTAATTTTGCACCAGAAGGAAGATGTCAAACTCACTCATGAAGCATTCTTTAAAAAAATCTTTTACGACAGGGAACTCTTTGACTTCCATTGTTGTTGGAAGTTGTTGTTTTAAACTGTTGGATTATCTTTTTTACGGGTTTGATTTATATGTCACATTAAGAATTTAAGCACATGATATCATGAAGGTTGAAGAATTAATCAAATGCTCAGTGGCGAAGGAAGAAACTTGAGTTTTACCCATAAAAAATTTTGGAAAATCTTATAAATGCCCTTATTTGCAAGACAAATAATAATTGCGCCTCATTGAATAATTAAAGTACGTTGTTGGACCCCATCTACAAAACAAAAAAAGAAAAGAAAAGAAAAAAAAAAGAGCTATAATTGTACTCCCACTTAATAATGAAAATATATAACTATATATCTATTTTATCAAATATTGTATTTACTCTTTTTGTAATGTTTTTGGCTCTGTCACTACTAATAGTTAATACAACAATTCCTAAGTGTAAAAGTACAGTGCCTACTAATGAAATTCCAATGAAAAAAAGAAAAATTTTAATTAACAACGTTTTTGAAACCTGAGAAAGTAAATAGCATGTCCTAAAATATTAAAAGTAAATACCATGTTTACTATATAAATAATAATAAAATAAATTATTTAGTCCTAGTAAATAAATTTACTTCTTAAATATAAAATTTGTTATTTGCTTCGAATATTGGAAGTTCATTTCATGGGATTGTGGCGGAGTGGAGCAGCTGCAACGCAGAGTTCCTTACTTTAGCTGGATCTTGTTGGTGCCACCTATACGGTAGGTAGGCGTCGGATGTTTGATGTATGGAGTTGTTGTTTGTTTGGAACCTACTATTGTCTTCCTCAAGTCTTAAAAGACCTGCCATTTTACCTTCTTCTTTAAATTTAAACAAGAAAAAGATACTCAATTCTTTGAGAGGGCAATTCATTAGTGGCAAATAGCAGTCTAATTATAAACATCCATTCAAAACACGCAGATTTCAGAAATTCAAGTATGCCTTATACGTGACCACTTTTACGAGAGAATGATGTAAATAACCCAAAAAACTAGAAGAAATCTAAACAAAAAAAAATCAAAATAATCAAAATAACATTAACCATTGATCTAATTAATTTTTTTTATTCTTTTTGAAATATATATGTGTGTATATACACACACATATATATATATATATCTTTACCATTCACTTTTTCCCCACAAGCTTGGAACCTTAACAGCCCAAGCAAAACAACCAACCATTAGTCAGTGCCACCACCCATACATTGTGGTCCTCCCTAAAATCATCGTGAGAGTTGCCACAACCTTGCCCTCCTCGACAAGCCTTGTCACCTTGCAACCCCTCTTTTGAAACCATCCTGAGAGCTGACGTCATCACATACACCTGATCATCCGCCCATGCCAAAGACCCATACTCATCATGGCGTTTCTCCACCATATGATACCCCTCCCTTGCAATAGTTTCTTTACGACGCCTTGCCCATGGCATCCTTTACGACAATTTTGAAACTTTCTCAAACACTAGACTTGTTGGCCTCAACAGTATGAACAATTCTATATGAAATATTAGAAACTGGAATTTCAACTCTAAAATAATGTTTCATGCATCCCACTTAGCATCACAGGAGGTGTTGCAACACATTGTAGAACACCTATAGTGTAGATTTCAAAACTGTCTAGCTTTTTATTTCAAAAGTTGAAATGCTGAGTTTATTATTTCTCATGATTGTCATTACTGGGATATGAGTATACAGTAGATTTTAAAAATATTTTAATTAAAACATTTTTTAAAAAACAAGTTAGATATACTATGCACATAAATTAATCTAAGATTTTGTACCTCACCGGAAACCGCACTTCTAACATAACGAATTTTCTCGAAACTGCTACATAAGAATTCAACCAAAAGAGCCTCAAGCAAATAGACTTCATTGCTATTCTTTTTTCTACGATTGAAATGCTAAGTGGTTGCACATCGTTCAGTCTTCCTATAGGCAACTTCTCCTTCCAACCAAACGAGAAAATCAAGAGCTAAGGTTCATGATGCTAAACAATAGTCCTATAAGAGTTTTGGAGTTTTTCTAGCAAAATACTCTCCTCTAATTTTCTCTAGTAATCTAAGAAACAACAAAAAAATGTTTTTTATAGAGGATGCATGGGGACTTATTCTCATTAGATTGGGCTTAAAAATTTGAGTTTGGATCAAATCTCGTCACAAAAACGTGTGAGCCATGGATCGCTTGTCACAACCCACCTTTTCGGACTGTGATAAAACTCTTTCTTACTTACTTTGGGCAAAAATTTAGGAATTTTTTTTTTTTACTGAAATAAATGATATACTTACAATAAGTTTGGTAACTTCCAAAATACTTTCATACACTTATATTTACATAATTATTCTTACTTTTACTACATTTTTCTGTTCAAACATTTCATTTCAAAACAACTTAAAATTTACACAGCGGAAACATTCAATAGCAGACTCCATACCCGATCTGCATACATCATCCGTCCACCAGCTCATCATTAAGATTTATTCTGACTTTCTTTTCGGAATACCTACAGCATGAAAAACTTAATGAGCTAATGCCCAGTAAATCCCATAAATCCCACATGGACATTCGAGTAAATGCATGATTCAATTATGCTTTCTTATAAACTTTTCTTATCTTGATTATTTCTTATCTTTAACTAGGGCCCAAGTGTTCGTACCATTGTGCAATTTCATTTAAGTCTACGTAACACAGTGACCATATTTTATCCTTTAAACTCCCCTTGCTTCTGGAGCCGGTATGACACTCTTCTTAATTCCTGGTGTCTTGTTGACCAGTCCATTTATTATGGTTAACATACCAAGCATGATTAGACACTCACATGTTATTCATGATACATAAATTTGTATGCATAGCATAATACACACAAGTACCTACTTTGTATACATACAGGTATTCATCATTGTACACACAGGTACGTAATATATTGTACATAACAATACATAACATGTTATACACTTAGGTATTCTAATCGTATACTTACAGATATCTATACTATACCTCTAGGTATTCATTTCATGGCAAACATACAAGTTTACACCGTAATACATACTCCGGTGTACATATACATACATTCTACGCCTATATTTTCATACTATAGGTGGGAAGGGTACTTACTTATTTTTGAGCACCGTAAAAATCAACTTCAGTCTCTTTTCTCCTAGACTCCTAAGATCCTGTTGGCCAATTATAAAACTACTAACCAATTCTAATACGTTTTATTATAAAACATTCATTACTTAATTATTCGAATTGCATAACTGTACACAACTCTAAAAACACCAATTTCCTTATTTCTATCTAACTCGACCCTATCATCGCTTACGCCAGGTGAGAATCTTTCTAATCCTTTTCTTTTCTTATTTGAGACATTTTAGAGTGTTTCGGGTTATTTGGACAAAAAAGACGATTTTGCCCTCCGTGGCCCTATTGATCTACCCCAGTTAGATTTTATTTTTTTAACAAAAATAGCTACATATTAACTTTAAAATAATGTCCTAGTGGCTCGTATCTCTTTATCTCACACTTATGCCCATTTTTCATAAAACTTTACGATTTAGCCCCTAAACTGAAAATTTTGACAATTTTGTCCTCGGTGCTAAAATTTTTTTCTTCGAATCAAAATTTCCTATTTTTCATAAGAAACATTTTTACTTAAAGTACCATGCCTTAAATCATTTTGAAAATGATGTTTTTTCCATTTTAACACTTTTTTACTTTTAACAAATTCTTGAAAAATCAAAAACTCACACACGATTAAGTTTTTCGTTGAACTGTCTATGTTGCCTAACAGTTTCATCGAGATCTACAACTTTTATGTTTTAACTTTTCTCAAAATCTC